>MPNW01000459.1:0-55709 GCA_011800805.1 Hirudo medicinalis
TGAGTTCCGTTACAAAATAAATCGTTCGGCAAATAAAGACAATCTTTCACAACACAATGAAACGAATGGTCAAAAATAAACCCTTACCTTATGATTGATGCATAAAACAATTGGATAGCTCAATAATTTTAATTAAAATTTAGAGCGTAATTTTTAAAAAATCCTGAAATTTCTCTGATATTTGTCATCTTACAAGAAAAGATCAATGCTGGTAAAAACTGCAAAATTAAAATAATCTGATTTTTATCATCTAAAAAAAGAAAAATCTATGTCGATACATAAAGAAATAAAGCGGGTAACTACACATACATTGCAGGAAATGAAGCAACGCAAAGAAAAAATTGCCATGCTAACTGCTTACGATTATTCTATGGCTACCATCTTAGATAACGCTGGATTAGATGTTTTATTGGTTGGAGATTCGGCGTCTAACGTAATGGCCGGCCATGAAACAACCCTGCCCATAACCTTAGATCAAATGATTTACCATGCGCAAAGTGTAGTAAGAGGCGTAAATCGCACTTTTGTTGTGGTTGATTTACCCTTTGGCTCTTATCAAGGTAATTCAAAAGAAGCCTTAAGTTCTGCTATTCGCATTATGAAAGAAAGCGGTGCGCATGGCGTAAAGTTGGAAGGGGGCATAGAAATTGTAGAATCTGTTAAACGTATTATTACCGCCGGTATTCCGGTAATGGGGCATTTGGGTTTAACGCCACAATCAATTTATAAATTTGGCACCTATACTGTTAGGGCTAAAGATGAAGCCGAAGCCGCCAAACTGAAAAGCGATGCGTTGGCACTGGAGGCTGCGGGCTGTTTTGGTGTGGTGCTGGAAAAAATTCCGGCTAAATTGGCGCAAGAAGTAACAAACAGTTTATCTATACCTACCATAGGAATTGGCGCAGGACTTTATTGTGATGGGCAAGTATTGGTAGTGAACGATATGCTTGGTTTGACCAAAGGATTTAAACCAAGATTTTTAAGGCAATACGTTAATTTATACAATGCGATAAAAAATGCAGCCGAGTCTTATATAGATGATGTGAAAAGGTGCGATTTTCCTAATGAAAAAGAACAATATTAACGAAAATAAAATTTTATAACCGAGTACCTGTTAACCGTTGTTTTTTAGCTTTAGTATGCCCATTACTGAAACAGATATACTTTTTGAAGATAATCACTTAATTGCCATTAATAAAAAAGCGGGAGATATTGTGCAAACAGATGAAACGGGCGATGAGTCTTTAGATGAAATGGTTAAAAAATACCTCGCCCAAAAACATCATAAACCCGGAGCGGTTTTTTTGGGAGTTGTACACCGGTTGGACAGACCGGTAAGCGGCTTAATTCTTTTTGCCAAAACCAGTAAGGCTTTAGAAAGAATGAATGTCATTTTTAAAAACCGTGAAGTGCATAAAACTTATTTTGCAGTGGTTAAAAAAAAACCGATAAAACCCAAAGGAAAACTGGTGCATTGGCTTATTAAAAACCGGCAAAAGAATATGGTTACCGCCCATCATAAAGAAGTATTTAATAGCCAATGCGCCGAACTTGATTACCGATTATTGGGCGAAGTAGACGGATTTTATTTATTACAGGTTAATCCTCTAACCGGGCGGTCACATCAAATTAGGGTGCAATTGGCCAACATGGGTTGCCCCATAGTTGGCGACAATAAATATGGTTATCCGCGAGGCAGTAAAAAAGGGAGTATCTGCCTTCACGCCCGTCAACTAAAATTTTTGCATCCGGTAAAAAAAGAACCTGTAATGATAATTGCAAAACTACCAAAAGATGGGTTTTGGGAGAGATTTGAAGAGTTTAAGGTTTTAGATTAACGCTCGTTCAATTTATTCTGCACCAAATGGCGTAAAATATAATCATAATTTTGTTTTGGATTATTTAAAAAATTGGCTTTTTACAGCTGAAATTTGGAGTTTAGTGTTGGTTGTTCATTTTGCCATTATCGGCATTGAGCCGATGTTTTCTAAATTCAGCGCCGAATTATTATAAAACTATCGGCTTTGATGAAAAATTTAATCGTTTATGGCAACTGTTTATCTCAGCTGCAGTTTTTAAAAGAAAGATTAACCTCAGTTATTTTTGTGTTTAAATTATATCCTATGCTTTTTTTGAGACCGAAAGATATGCAAGCCAAACACGAAAATTAGGTAATCTGAACAAAATATACTTAAAATTTTAATGCATTTAACTTTTCTTCAAAATTTATATAAAATTTTGTCGCTATTTTATCGTTTAATTAAAATAAAAACGTTTGAGATGAATAAACTGTGTTTTTTACATACTTCTTTTTGTTTTTTAACTAAAACGATTTACTTAAGAAATTTCAGTATTTATACAGCCTATGAGCCAAGTTTAAACAAGTCGGTGAAAGTATCAGACCAATTTACCGGGCAGTTTGGCGCTTTTGCCAAAAGCAGCGAGGGTAAATCAGCTTATCGTTTTTTTGTGAATAAACCATTTATCAGGATGCCAACTTCAGCGCTTGGAAACTTGGCGATGCATAATGGAGAAAACCGTTCATCTTATAACGGATATTTTAACTGGCAGTTTTTTGGCAGAAAACATATCTCGAACGGATTTTTTACCTGTTCTTTTTATGAAAAAAACAGGGTGTTTAATATCGGCTCAAGATTTATGTATAATCTTTGTAAAACTGCCCCTAAACCAGAGCAGGGTTTTTTAGTTAGCCATAATATTGATGTGCTTGGAGTGGATATATTTTACAATACACCTATAGGCTCTGACTTTAAAGCAAAGACATTTACTTTTTACAACGCATGGCACCATGATTTGGACTCTGGTTGTCTTAATATCGGCAGCGTAATAAACCCGGTTGCAGCAAACACCAAGTATAAAAGAACCAAAGTTCTGGAAGGTTTTGAAAATAGACGGATTCTATCCGGTACGCTCAAACCGTATTTTTATTACCTAAACTTAGCGGCAAAATATAAATACAATCATAATTTAACCATAGACCCAAAAAATTGAAAATCCAGAATCAATTAAGGGGTTATTATGGCAAGCGGCTCTAATTTAATTTTTGATGGCAACAAAGCAAAAATATGGTTTGAATATCTCTGAATTATATCAAAAACCGGCTTTAAGGAGCTTAAATGCTCAGAATAAATTATTGTATCATTCAATATTCGTTTTAATTAAGTGTTAAAAAAGATGGAACAGAAAATTGTAATAGCGGAAGCATCGCTTCCTGTTAAAGAAGATAAAATATCTCGAGATACGCTTAAATCTATTATAGGCGGTTCTGTGGGTAATATGGTAGAATGGTACGATTGGTATGCCTACTCTGCATTTGCTTTGTATTTCTCAGGGGCTTTCTTTCCAAAAGATAACGCTACCGCACAATTGCTTAATACTGCCGGTATTTTTGCTCTTGGGTTTCTGATGCGTCCGATTGGAGGGTGGATATTTGGACGGATTGCCGATAAGATTGGCCGAAAAGAAAGTTTAACTTTATCTGTTTTACTCATGTCGTTAGGTTCTTTGTTAATAGCCTTAACGCCTACCTACAAAACTATAGGAATTATGGCGCCTATACTCTTACTGCTAGCTCGGCTTTTACAGGGACTTAGCGTGGGTGGCGAATACGGTGTATCGGCCACATACCTCAGCGAAATGGCCGGCAAGAACAGGCGTGGCTTCTATTCTAGTTTTCAGTATGTTACCTTAATTAGCGGGCAGCTTGTTGCTTTGGCAATTCAGCTCATCCTGCAAAGGCTGTTTCTCAGCGAAGCAGAACTTCATGAATGGGGATGGCGGATACCTTTTTTTATTGGAGCCATACTTTCTGTTGTTGCATTGTATTTACGAAAAGGTTTACATGAAACCGGCGCTTTTGAGTCGCAACAAGAAAAAAAAGCATCTAACAACGGTTCTATTAAAGAATTATTAAAATATCCTAAAGCGATGTTTACGGTAATTGGTCTTACTTTGGGCGGAACATTGGCTTTCTATACCTATACAACCTATATGCAAAAATTTCTTGTTAATACCGCTAATCTTTCTAAAGATGAATCAACGCTAATCTCTTTCATTAGTTTGCTGTTTTTCGCCGTTCTTCAACCTGTTTTTGGAGGCCTTTCTGATCGCATAGGCAGACGGCCGTTATTGATTGGCTTTGGGGTGTTGGGTACCTTTTGCACCATTCCGCTGTTGACATTGCTGAGCCAAACAACCAATCGTTATGAAGTTTTTTTTCTGCTTATTTTTGCCCTGTTTACCGTAAGCGGTTATACCAGCATTAATGCGGTAGTTAAGGCAGAACTTTTTCCGGTTAAAATCAGAGCCTTGGGGGTAGGCTTACCCTATGCGTTAACTGTAGCTCTTTTCGGCGGTTCGGCTGAATATGTTGCTCTTTGGCTCAAAAACTGGGGTTATGAATCTTATTTTTACTGGTACATCACAGCGTGTATTTTTGCTTCGCTTTTGGTCTATCTGTTTATGAAAGAAACTAAGCAAAATTCGCAACTGGATCAAGACATTGTCAAATCTGATAAAAGCGCCGTAAATGCCTTAAGCCGGCTTCAAAAGAGGGTTGAACAGCAGAATAAACAGAAATCGCTACGAAAATGTATAGTAAACAATATTAAGAGCCTGTTTTTAAGAAATAACCCTTGTTTGGTCTTATGGCGATATCTTGAATGCCATACATCTTAACGATGGTTTTATTTTGTATGATAAGCAACTTTAAAGATCGGAACAATTGTTTTGTTTTTGCCCAAACAGCCAAGGCAAATAAATCAGGCTCTGCAAAGGCCTTATCCCAACTGTTATGATTGGAGTTTGTATATAAGGTAAATTTTAGTTTACTGCCGGCATTTGTTAATGTTTTATAAATCCAAAAAAAGAAAATTGCGGATTTATCACATCATCCAATCCGCCATGAAAACCCATAAAGGAACGTTTTGTTCTTGAGTTTTCAGATCACCTTAGATTAACTCAAATCGAATATAAAGACACACTTGATTTAATAAAAACAAAAGATACTCCCAATACCTATTTTACAAGACCCTATACCAGCCAATACAAAGGAACAGTAGAAAACCGAATAGGGGTAATAAGAAGATGTTTTTCAAAGAAAACAGACCTTAATTTGTAACCAATGAACAAATAAATGAAGTAGAAGAAAAATAAACAATAGGCCAATAAGAAAATTTAATTATAAAACTGCTAAACAAACGCTACATCAAAAAAATTGCACTTATAACTTGAACTTACAACATAAAAAAATCTCACCCAAAAAAGTGAGATTTTTTTATGCGACGTATTATTCTTGAATTATTAAAAAGTAACCCATTTTCTTGCGTCTTTAGCTGCCACAAGAACATACCTTTTTTCACCGGTTTGGATAACATAAAACCCTTCCTCTGTCAAAAAACTATTCATAGTATCATCAATTTTAGATTCTATTTCTTCCGGCGGGATATCATACGAGTGACCTTTTTTATATAGTTTAAAAAAAATTTTACCATCCTTAACAGTAGTTGTAACATTTATACCATAAATAGAAATGACGGTAATTATTAAAAAACGCTGATATTCTGGATCAGCTAAGCTGTGGTAATAACGTAATCGAACAAAAAAAGGAATTTTTTTTATGCCGTAAGCATCAACAACCCCATCAACCGTAAAACCATCTATAGACTCACTCCATTTAAGTCTTGGATCAAATCTTCCTGTATAGGGAGGATTGTCTCTAAATCTAGTTGCTGCTGTAGCGTCATAATATAAAGGAGCATTTGCCTCTTTAATTTGAAAAGGCTCGCCATAACTTGTAGTTGCTTTAATAAGATTTGAAGAAGCATCATATAAAATATCTTTATATGAGTTAAGGTTTTGTTGCCAATGGTAATAGGATCAAAGAAAACCACAGAAGTAGTATCCGGAACAAAACACTTGCCAGAAACAGATTTTGTTTTCCCATCCGAATCAGTATAATTAAAACTAATAACGTTTTGCTTTGGATCAAAGGTTATATTGTCATAATTTATACCATTTATGGTGCAAGCTTAAAGTAAGTTCTTACGCTATTTAAAATTTTGTTCATATTATTTTTGGCAGAAAATGCAGTTGCATTATCAGCATCAGATTTTGAACGTATTAAATAAAGCTTGTTTTTATAAAAAGTACCTTCCAGCTTAATAGTATCGGTGCTTGCTGATATAAAAGCATATTCAAAATCTGCAAGATGGCCATGTCCAGTAACTCCTTTAAACACGCTTGGTGTTGGGTCTGTTATTTTGTGCAGAATAGAATAAGTATCAAAAATTAAAGTTGGCCGCTGCAATGCCTTTAAACGATAAGTGCCTTCTTGTTTCTGTTCTTTTTCGTCTGTAACATAATCTGCCGACATTGTTACTTTATTATCCTTAAAAGAGAATAAGAAAGCAGCCACCTCTATAGCAGTCTGCCCTTTCGAATCAGTTAATAGATAAGCTTTCCAACCAAATTCGGCTCCCGTTAACTGGGTTTGGTACAAGCTTAGGTCTGCTGATAAGCGCTTGTCTGGGTTTTCCATAAACGGTTCTGTTCCAAATTTTTTACACGAACCCAAAGTTATCGCAAACAACAAAAAATATAATAAATGTCTTTTCATGTCTTTATATTAAATGATTACTAATCTTCTTCTTCTTCTAATTTTCCAATTTCTAATGTTCCAAACAGATAAGAGTTGGGATCTGTTTTTTTTACGAGACCTCCAAAAATGCCTTTAGATTGAGGTATAATATCATCTACCCAACGAACGTTAAATTCTTGATCGTTAAAATAAGCTAATAATGCAGGCAAATACTGTTCTATAGCCCTGGCATTAGCATTTATGGGTTGCGGGTCAGTATATTTAAGCGTAATTAAGCCATCTGTATTTGAAATCGTATAATTAAAATTGGCATTGTAGTTATTACTATTACTAGGTGGGCTCAAAGGATTAAAATAATTTACCCTTAATATCATNACCCCTTGAGAATTTCTTTTTATATAAAGCCCGTCATAAACAAATAAATTGTTAATAATGTTATCAAAATTAGCTTGTCCACCTTCTAATAAAGTTGCCAACATTTCAACAAAATCTTCTTCTTCATTGAATCTTGAATAAGGGGTAATAAAACCTTTACCCCAAAAATCAGCTTCATAGAGCAATTTATCTTCGCCCGGATTCTTTGAATAAACTCCCCTTGTAATATTAAACCAAGTGGCCGTATAATCATCAGGGGTTATTTTTCGATATTCAGGTTCTACCGCTATATTTTGATTCAAGATATGACCAAATTCATGATGTATGGTATGTAAAATATCCCTAACTATCAGCTTTTTATTATCATTATAAGTATTGAGGTTAAGTAATATAATTTTTCTGCCTCCTTCGGCAATTCCCAGCGTCATAGTTCCGTTGGAATTGTAAGATGGGCTTCCTGCTAAATAAAACTGCTTTTGGCAATAGTTTTTTAAGAAATTTTCACCCCTTACCGCAATATAGGGCTCCATCCAAGCTTTCTTTACGGCTTCCATTATGGGTTTCACCAGTTCTTCTTTTATAGGAACCACATTTTTATAAATTTCGCTCAGCTCGCTTCTATCCCATTTGTATTTAACCTCAATATTATAGGGTTTTGTAAAGTTTGTATAAAGCCATTCGTCTAGCTCGCTTTTAACCCAAGTATCGCCACCTAAACCAACCTTGTTGGCATTTAAATTTTCTTTTTTACTACATCCTGCCCAAAAAACAACTGCAAATGCAATAAATATTATATTTAACAATTTTGTTTTCATAACTATATAACTTTGTTATTCGTAATTTTATTTATCGTGGATTAGGTGCTAATCCGGCATTTATGGCCTCCGGAGGAATTTGAAGAACCCTTCGCGGATCATCTTCGCTAAGTTTGATTTTAATTTTTCCATCGAAACTGTTATGCTCAATGGGTCTTTTTAATCTTATAATATCAAACCATCTTAAACCCTCATGTATATATTCAAATTTTTTAAACGTTAAAATGGATTCTACCAATGCCCCTCTTTCTGATAGTGTTCGATAATAGTTACTTGCTTTAGCTACTGTAAATTTATGCCTCGTAGGTGAATAATTCACAAGCCTTGTTGGCAGGTAAGCATTAATATCTGTTAGGGCTTGCTCATAATTTCCCACCCTAACGTTTGCCTCGGCCCTATTAAATAAAACCTCTTCGCTGGTAAATAATGGAATCATGGTATATGCATAACCGATATTGGCACTGATAGAATATCTAACGAAATGTTCTTTAAATTTTGGAAAATTTAAAGAAGTCTCCCCACCAAAAAGTTTGGTAGCCATAGCAAATCTTCCTCCAGCAGGATTAAGGAAGGAAAAATACATTTGAACTAAAATATCAAAACCTAAACCATATTTATAATAGGCATAATATCCGCCCCAAGCAGATGCTGTCTCCCGAATTAACAAATTGGCAGGTTCAGTAGAGTTTGTATATAAGTTCCTTAATTCATAATAACCTAAGCCTAGATAAGTTGTATTCCATGGCCTGAGATTGTCAGAAATGGTTGTTCCGGGGAAAGCAGCATTTGCATGTTCAACTACTTTTTTATATTCTTTTTTAAACAAATAAAAACGGGTTGCAAAAGCATGAGCCGCCCGCTTGGTAAAATGATATTTTGGAACTTTGTAAGATTCATCCCTTATTAAAGGAAGCCCTTCTTCCAAATCTTTTTCGATATTGGCATACACGTCTGCTACCGTGCCTCTTGTATAATTGCCGTCTACTGTTTTTTGAGGTTGGGTAATATAAGGAATTCCGGGGTCTGACGAAGCAGTAGCAGGATCGTAAACCTTTGCAAAAAAAATAACCAACATAAAATGCGCATAAGCGCGAGCTACCAAAGCTTCGCCCTTACTGGCAGCGTACGCTGCCGTATTTCCGGCTTTATCAATCGCCTCTAATGCGTAATTGGCCGCAGCAATAGCTTCATAGCAAGCATTCCAGTAAAAGGGAGGGGTGTCTTCAGCATTTGCATCTATTTGATCTTCATAAGTCCAAGCTAAAGAATTTGGTAAATTTTTTTCTGTACTTCCTCTATCTTCAGCAAGATCACTCATAGACTCGGCCATGGTAATATAATTGGCTTGAGGATAAGCCATTGCCACTAAATCGGCTACCTCAGCGGGGCTATTCAGCCCTGAGCGATCATCCGGTTGATGTTCTAAAAATTTCTTACAGCTTGTAGGCAGAAGCAAACCAACAAAAGCCATATAAGTTAATATTTTATGCTTTTTCATTTCTTAACAGTTTAAATTAAAATCCCACTTTTAACGATAGCGTATACTGCTTTGGAATGGGCAACGCCACCCCGCCGGAAGTAAAAAATTCGGGATCTTGCCCTTTAAGTTTTTTATCTGAATAAATCAACCAAAAATTATTTGCTACCAAACTAATGGAGGCATTGCCGGCACTTATTTTTCTAAGAATGCTTGCAGGTAATGCGTAAGAAAGCAACACTTGTTTTAATCTTATAAAATCGCCCTTAGCTGTTCTTACGGTAGAATAGTTATAAGTGGTATAAGGATATTTTCCGCTAATGTTACCCGCCGCTTCCACATCCAAAATAGAGGGGATATTTGTTTTTAGTTCATCGCCCGGCAGAGTCCATCTGTCTTTAAATTCGTTGGGCATTGCATTTAAATCAGTGTAAGAAGGTAAAAAAATCGGATTCAGTCTGATTTTATTTCCGGCAGAAAAAGTAAACAATGCACCGAGCGTAAATCCTTTGTAACTTATTGAATTATAAAAACCTCCGGTTAATTGGGGGTCTGTTGGTCCCTCATACTTCAAATATTTTGTTTCATAATCTTGTAAATACACATCTATGCTTCTTTTTCCCTTTTGATTAATAAACTCGGGTACGCCATCGTCATGTCCGAGACCTACAAATTCAACCGAATAAAGCCCTCTGTACGGGAAGCCCTCTTGAGGCCCGCCATCGCCTGTTATCAAATCAAAGATGTTTTGACGGTTATGCAATTTGACAACTTTGTTTTTGTTATAACCAAAGTTGAAGTTACTTTTCCAGTTCCAGTTTTTGGTTTTGATAATCGAGCCGCTCAAAGTTACCTCAATGCCTTTAGAATTCATATCGGCATAATTTGCATCTTTTATATACTGCCCGGTTATGCCTGAAGTTCTTACCGGGCTAATCAGGTTAAAACCTTTTCTATTGTATAAATCAACCGTTAAATTTAATTTATCATTAAAAAAACCTAAATCTGTACCAAGGTTGGTTTCATACTGCTGTTCCCATGTTAAATCTTTATTTTCTATCGCTTCAATATTTAGAACCGATTCTCTTTCGTATAAGTTTGGCCTTAACGCGCTACCGCCCCTCAATACCAATGAAGAGTTTGTTGCGCTGCCCAAACTGGCGGTTAATCCGTAGGTTGCTCTTATGGCTGCCTTGTTGATGATGGGTAAAAGCCCTTTAAAAAAATTTTCTTTATCTAAATACCAAGCGCCTGAAATGTTCCATGTTGGCAACCATCTTGCCGTTGGAGAGTTTCCTAACTTGTTTGACCCGTCATACCTGCCGGTTACGTTAAAAGAATAAGTCTCATCATAAGAATAGGCAGCTCTGGCCATAAATGAAACAAATCGGTCATTTTGATAATTCATTGAATAATAGTTTAAGTTACTTAAAACAGCTTGCTTAACAATATCCGGGTCGATATACGGAACTCCTCCTTTATTATATTGATACCCATAACCAATTATATCTCTGGATTGGCGGATTGCCAATCTCATTTCCTGAGAAGCATAGACATTAATTACATGTTTGTTGTTAATGGTATTATCATATTCAACTGAATTTCTAATTAGGTAAGATTTCAAAAAATCTTCATAAGGGTTATAAAAACCACCATACGGAAGCACCGATACCGGTAGTTTTTCGGGTCTAGCCCGATCTCGCATTAAAAAACGGTTATTATTCCTCGTGTAAGCGTCTGATGCAGCCCTGTAAGCGTTTGGCATATTAGAGTTTTCTTTAACCTTGTGTTCTGTAGTACTCTTTACATATCGCATGGAGGTTAAAAAGTCATATTTTAAATTTTTTAAAAATTTATAATTCAATCCTCCTTGAAGTTTTAAATCCAGCATATTTAAGTCCAACAAATTGTTTTCCAACTCGTTAAGAATATTAAAATCTGCAAAATTTCTGGTAAAATTTTCTCTCTTGCCGTTTTGGTCAAAAGCGGTTAATGTTCTGCTTGTGTTTAAAGAGTAGCTGTATGGATTAATATCAAAATCTCTTGAATATTTCCCCTCTACAGGGTTACTTTCTCTATTCACGGCTCCCGGTGCTTTTTGGTTACGTATAGCTCCTGTAGTAATAAAATTAACCGAAAACTTATCTGATAAATTAAAAACCGCATTTATATTGCCGGTGTAACGCTCTACCGAATTTCCCAACGCCCAACCATTATCGTTCAGATAACTTGTTGAAAAATATAAACGCGATTTCTCGTTACCGGTTGAAACGCTAAGGGAGTGTTCTTGCATCAAAGAATTTTTAAAGAGTATATCAAACCAATCGGTGTTGGCGGTAGCGTAACGAGATAAAAATGCTCTTTTGCTCTCAGGGGTATTTTCCAAACCAAATTCTCCGGTTGTTTCATCAGGAAAATTAATCAGGTTAGACATTTTGGTATATACACCTCCGTCAACGAATCTTGATGCTTTTCCAAAATTAAACCAACCTTTACGTTCCATTTCGGCATACACCGACATCTGATCGGCCGAGTTCATAATGTTATAATCATCATAAACAGGTTTTAAATAAGTAGAAAAATTACTTGTATAAGAAACTAACGGTTTACCAAAGCGACCTTTTTTGGTGGCAACTACCACCACCCCGTTCATGGCTCGAGCACCATATTGAGCGGTAGCTGACGCATCTTTCAGAATGGTGAATGATTCAATATCATCGGCATTGAAGCCCGCCACAGAAGACCCAAGTAAAGTATTCTTATCGCCAGAAGACAACTGTTCATTAGAAATATTAACCACATCATCCAAAATTACCCCGTCAATTACCCAAAGCGGTTTATTTTCACCGGTAATTGAAGTAGCGCCACGCACATGAATTTTCGGAGCCGCACCAAAAGTTCCGGATACGTTTTGTATCGATACACCCGCCGCACGACCTTCAAGCATACGGCTTACATCGGTAATACCGTCTTGTTTTACCTCTGATCCTTTTAAAGAAACTGCCGAACCCGTAAACAGTTTTCTATTTAAATTTTGATAACCCGTAGAAACAATACTAACTTCCTCTAAGGCGCTTGTTTCTTCCTCTAAAGACACATCGATTCTTGTTTTGTTTGCAACAACAATTTCTTCCGTTTTATATCCAATAAAACGAAATACCAATACTGCATTTTCTTTAACGGTTATTTGGTATTCTCCCTTGTCGTTTGTAATAACCACATTGGAGGTTCCTTTAGCAGAAACACTTACTCCGGATATTGGATTTTTTGTTTTTTTGTCCTTTACGATTCCGCCTACAACAATATCCCGCTGTTGCAACAAGGTGCCTTGGGTGGGCTTCATTTCGTGTTTTAAAACAACCTGACTTCCTACTTGTTGGTAACTGATGCTTTTTTCTTTCAACGGCGCCAAAGATTCTTGAATGGTTTTTACTTCTTCCGTAGGTACATTTAGCTCCAAAGATTTACTGATTTCAACAGCATCATAAACAAAGCTGACATGATAAGTTTGCTCTAATTTTTTTAAATAACTGTTTATATTTTCGGGTTTGGTTTGAAACCCGCCTGCTGATGCAAAAGCAAAAGGCATCCAAAAAACCGTGCAAACTAACAATGCCGGCAATTGGGTTCTTCGCTTAATTTTTTTGTAGCATTTTTTATTCATAACTTTTAATTAAAGTTTGGTTAATTGGTTTCCAATTATGATTTGGTTTATTTTTTTGTATATATGAAAGCCATAGGTTAATTTTAAAATATCCAGCACACTGTTTAAAGGCTCATCGGTGAAAGTGGCATTCAATTTTTTATGTTGGTAACGATTTTTACAAGAGGGAGTCAACTCAACGGAAGTCTTATAATACTCGCTTAATTGCTTGCAAACATCTTCTAAAGACGTATCAGAAAAAACCAAGTTTTTAGTTAACCATGAATCTACATTTGCAGCCGATTTTTCAACGACAGTATGATTTTTAATATCATAATTCACTGCTCGCCCGGATTTTAACAATGAGCTTTTTGCATCCTGATAAGGCGTAAACAATACCTCGCCGCTTTTAACGCCTACTTCAACTTTTAAACTGTCTGTTTTTATATTAAATACCGTACCTAATACCTCTACGGTAGACGAGCCAAAACTTACCTTAAAAGGACGCTTTACATCTCCGGCAATATGGAAAAGCCCTTTGCCTTTGATAAAATAAACTTCCCTGATATCTTTTTTAAATTGACGGGGTACTCTAAGCGAAGAATTTCCTGCCAAAATAATTAAAGAACCATCCGTAAGTTTTACGGAATCTATTTTGTTTAAACCCGTTTGATAAACAATATAGGTATCGGCGTTTTNCTTCAACTTTTAAACTGTCTGTTTTTATATTAAATACCGTACCTAATACCTCTACGGTAGACGAGCCAAAACTTACTTTAAAAGGACGCTTTACATCTCCGGCAATATGGAAAAGCCCTTTGCCTTTGATAAAATAAACTTCCCTGATATCTTTTTTAAATTGACGGGGTACTCTAAGCGAAGAGTTTCCTGCCAAAATAATTAAAGAACCATCCGTAAGTTTTACGGAATCTATTTTGTTTAAACCCGTTTGATAAACAATATAGGTATCGGCGTTTTCTCCGCCAGTAAAAAAAGCCCTGTAAAAACCCAGAACCAATACAACTGTTGCCACGGCATAAAGCAGAGGCCGCCAAAAATTACGATGCTTGATATTTAAATTTCGAGAAAGTATTTCTTGAAAATGCCCAACCGACTCGGCTACATTAATTTGAGACAAAAGCGCAACCTTACCGCCGGCCTGCCAAATAGCTTTTATATCCTTAAAAAAGATTTCATTTTCAAGAGAAAGCGAACAAAATAATTCAACATCCTTTTTTAATTGTTCTTCTTGCGGATTATCAAGATACCTGATAATAATATCAATATCCTTTGATTTTTCTTGCATGTAGTTTGTTTGGTTTATCGGTTATGTTATAAAGACAAACTCATCTATGGAAAACCCCTAGTCGTCAGGTTTTTTTTCACAAAAAGATCAAGATAATTTAAAAGAGTTTTTAACGGGGTTATGGGTACAAGTATAATTGAGGTTGTTGTATCAAAATTTACATTTTTTAATACAATCATAAAACAGGTATTATTATGCCATTTAATTCGGTTAAACTTTTTTGCATGGCTTTTAAAATTTTCTGTTCGGCCGGATATGGTTTTTACCCAAAGCAAATGTATTTCTACTTGCCGGACAGGGGTAATTTAGTTTAATCTTACCGGCTCTTCTGCATCAATACAGAACAATTATAAAATTATTCGAATTTTTTTAACGAAAAATACACTTATTTTTCATCGGCCAATAGCAAGTTACAACGTTTTTTAACGTTATTCTTATTTTGAGCCTAAAATAATATTGATTTCAATAATGTTTTACTTCTTCTTCGCACATACGGCGGCGCATTAGGTTTTATTAAAGATTCTCGTAAAGACTTTAATGCCAATAAAATATGATTCTCAACCGTTTTTTCTGATATGGCTAATCTTTCCGCAATTTCTCTGTACTTCATTCCTTCAAATCTGCTTAATTTAAAAACCTTTTGACATTGAGGCGGTAGTTTTTCAATTTCGCTTTTTAAAAAAACGATGAGTTCGCTTTCTTCAACAATATCCTGCAACGCCTCTTCGGTAATATACTCCGCTAGTTTTTGATGATGAAGCGCAATTGTTTTTTCTCTGTTTATATGATTAATGGCGGCATTAATAACCATTTTAAAAAGATACGATTTTACCGATTTGATTTCTTTAAGTGAAAAAGGAGATTCCCATATCTTCAAGAAAATATTTTGTACGATTTCTTCAGCCGCAAAAATATCAGAAGTATATGAGGTGGCAGCCACAACCAGTTTTTCGAAATGCAACAGGTAAAATTTAGAAAAAAGCTTGTCCTGATTGCTTTCAATAAGCTTAAATAATTCTTGCCCGGTAATGATATCTTTCTTTGTCACTCGATGTAATAAAATTATTTAAAAACAGAGGTTTTTTGGTTTTCAGCGTTCTTTTTTAAAATACTTCTCAAAAAAATCAACCTTAATTCAATATTACAAAATATAAATAATAAAACAGATAATGCAACTAATTTGTGCAATAAGGCAATATCATTAAATAAACAATCACGCCTGTAATTGCAACGTACAACCACACAGGAAAAGTAATTTTTGCCAGTTTTCGATGTTTATCAAAACGCTTGGCCAAGGCGCGTATATATGTAAACAGAACAAATGGAATAACAATTACAGAAAGAGTGATATGTGTAATAAGAATAAAATAATAAATATACCTAACAGCTCCTTTCCCTCCAAACTTAGTCGGATCGGAAGTCATATGATAGGCCACATACATAATCAAAAAACAGAGAGATAAAAAAATAGCAATTTTCATCAGGTTTTCATGCAGCTTTTGTTTGCCGTTTTTAACAGCCCAAACCGATATAATCAACACTATGGCCGTTACCCCATTAATGGAGGCATAAATAGGCGGCAAAAAACTTAAAGGCTTAATATCAAAGCCCAGTTTTTGCAAATTAATACCAAACAATAAAGCTACAAATACGGGGATGGCTACAGAAAAAACAACAATCCATTTATTGTATTTCTGTTCAAGTTTTGTTTGCCTTGCAATTTTTTTATCTTCCATCTTTGATATTTCTTAATTCTTCTGCAAGCAACACTTTTATTTCATCTCCAAGTTTAGACATGGCGTCTTTGTTTACTGCTTCGTAAATACCCCTAATACGCTGATGGCTATCCATTAAAACAAATTTATTACTGAAAGTAAAAACCGGCTTACCCTTCACATTCTCTTTTATCGCATCCAATAACATCCCTTTTTTTATCAAGTTATTTATTTGAGTGACATCGCCGCTTAACAATTCCCATTTATGTGCATTTATCTGCATTTTTTCTGCAAATGCAGCCAGTTTTTCGGGCGTATCGTTTTCTGGGTCTATCGTTATACTTACAAAATGCAACATCTTATTTTTAGCATAAGCGTTTGCCAATTTTTTCATTTCACTCAAACCTGTAAAAATTCCTTGCGATGTGCTGCCGGTATAAAAAAGATTAGCCACCACAATCTTTGCTTTGAAAGAAGCCAAATTAACTTTATCTCCTTTTTGATTAACTAAACTGAAATTATCAAGGGCGTGGTAAACTGTATCAGGAATTTGTTTACCTCTTACATTACGAAACGTAGAGCTTATTACTTTCGAACCTAAAAAAGGCAGATTTTTATAACGATTCTTACCAGTCTGTTGAAGTAAATAATATAAAATTCCAGGCGATGCTAAAATGGCAAGCAGGATTAATATTTTTTTTACCGAATTATATTTCATTAAACCACGGGCATATGCAAATGCAAGTATCCTCCCTCAATTAACATTAAAACAATTAAATAGATAATAAAAATGAAAGATACGCTTAAGCACAACTGCAAACCCAGTTTTTCGAATTTAAGGTGCATAAAGTAGGCTACAATGTAAAACGCTTTCAATAAGGTTAAAACAATATATATATAGTTACCAATTTCTTGCGACAAGTGTTTACCGGGTATCGCCCACAAAGCGATAATAAACTCGATAATCGTAATTAACAAAAGGATGCCGAAAACTTTCCATATTTTTCTGACAGACATGCCTCCATGATTGTCTTGGGCGTGTTCGCTCGTTGTAGGTAAATGATGCTCTGACATAATTTTTTTCCAACTAATAAATTAAACCAAATAAAAAAAGGTAAATACAAATATCCAAACAAGGTCTACAAAGTGCCAATATAAACCTACTTTTTCAACCATCAGATAGTGGCCTCTTTTTCGAAGATACCATTAATTACCATACATAAAACAATAATATTGATGACTACCCCACTGAATACGTGGAAACCGTGGAAACCGGTAATTGTAAAAAACAGATTTGCAAACTGCTGCGCTGCAACAGTTGATACAGGCCCGTTAAAAAAGTGTGCCAAATTTTCGGCTTCTGGAATTGAGCCCCACCAAAAACCTTCGTGGCGCAGGTGAGCCCACTCAAAGGCTTGACATGCCAAAAACATAAGACCACCAATAATGGTTGCTATCATCCACCAAATAACTTCTTTTTTTGAGTTTCTATGACCTGCCTCTACAGCCAGTACCATGGTAACCGAACTCATGATAAGAATAAAAGTCATAATCCCGACAAATATCAATGGATATCCGCTATCTGCAATACCTGGTATTGATTGAAAAACGTGATCAGGATCAGGCCAAGTAAATTTTGAAAATCGTTGAGCGCCATAGTAAATCAGTAATGAGGAAAAAGTAAAAGCATCTGACAGCAGAAAAAACCACATCATTATTTTACCATATTCTACTGACCAAGGCGAACGCCCTCCTGCCCATGGGGTGGTTTTAATTTGGTCTAACTTCGATAAAGAATCCATTTAATTAAAGTATAATTATTTTGTCAAAAAAAAATTAACTATTCAAAAGTAAAAAAACATACAGATATATCCATAATATATCTATAAAATGCCAAAAAATAGAAGCTAAACTTTGCTTATATAAAGCATTTTGTTGCCCAATGTCTTTGTAAGATCCCATTAAACTGTTTAGCAAAAACATTAAGCCTGCAATAATGTGCAAGAGGTGAATTCCGGATAAAACATAAATCATGGAAATGGCGGCATTATTATTTACAAATACCGCTCCGCTATTGTATAGGCTAACCCAGCCTTTAAACTGCAATGCTCCAAATGCCAATCCAAACAAGATGGTTAACCATAAGAACATCTGTTGTTTAGACCTGTTTCTGTTTTTTAGCGCTTTTGATGAAATAAACAACAGTAGGCTGCTTATCAGCAAAATAAGGGTACTATAAATAAAAGCGTCTGGAAGTACTAAGCCATGACCTTTTCCTTTTGCAGAAGAGAATACGATGTAATAACTTGTCCACCCTCCAAACATAATGGTTGAGGAAACAACAAATAACCAAAGTACAAATTTCTTTGCCTTTTGACCGACCTCTAATTTATCTTCTGTAACTAAATTTTGAATCATTTTTAAAAAACCAAATCAAATAATAAAACCAACTGCACAAGCGGGATATAGAAAAACGAGCAGAACATCACTTTTTTAGCGCTCGCCAAGTCCATCTTTACATATAATTGGTAGGCAAAATATGTAAATACCAAACCTGCCAATACAGAAATTCCTAAAATATAGTATCCTCCAAATCCATAAAAATTGGGCAGCAAACTTACCGGAATCAGAATTAAAGTGCTTATGAAAGTGTAAATTGCGCTAACTTTATCTCGCTTTTTACTTGGCAATAATCTAAATCCTGCTTTTTTATAATCATCATCCAGCACCCAAGCAATAGCCCAAAAGTGCGGAAACTGCCATACAAATTGGATCAAAAATAAAATAATGGCAACTTGATAATCTATCGAGGCAAAAATGGCGGTATGCCCTAATGCGGCTAAATAACCAATTAACGGAGGCAATGCGCCCGGAATAGCGCCTACAAAAACCGCCATGGGCGTCAACCGTTTCAATGGCGTATAAGCAAATGCGTAAAGAAGAATGCTAAACACAGAAATTAAGCCTGTTTCTAAATTTAGTTCCAACAATAATTTGGCGCCCATCATTGCCATGATTAAACCTAAAACTAAACCCTGCCCGGTGGTCATTCTTTCGGCCGGCAAAGGTCTGTCTTTGGTTCTAAGCATCAATTTATCCAAATCTTTTTCTATTATTTCGTTAAAACAGTTGGCAGCCGATGTAACAAGAAATCCGCCAATTATTAAAATAATCCAATTTTTCCATTCTGTAAAATCGAGATTAGCTCTCGCTATTTGTATTTTTTGGCCGATTAAAAAAGTAATAGACGCCGAAAATACAACCAAAAAGGTTAACCGAAATTTGATAAGTTTATTAAAATCTGATATAAATTGTTTCACTTCCGGCTTTTACTAGGATTATAGGTTCGGGTTCGGTAAACCAGCAAATAAAGGTAATATTGAAAACTGAATAACAAAGTAGACAACAAAATATGTATAACTTGCGCAAAAGGAGGCATACTAAAATAAGAAAGAATAACACCGCTTGCGACTTGGACAGCCAAAATTAACATAATGTACTTAGCGGTTTGTAAAGGTAAGGCTTTCCCGCTAAATCTGTCTATTACCATTTTATAAACAACGATACCGCATATACACACTAAAACAGCCAAATCTCTATGATATGAAAACATGCCGCCTACTTTAGAAACCCAGAGGTTTCTGTCTTTAAAGTTCAGCGATTTAGCAATTTGATCAATGTTTTCTCTAACTTCGGTTCCCAACACAATTTGTAAAATGGTTATCAATATAGAGAACGCTAAAAAACCTTTTAACCACATGATGCGATACATAATAACACAAGGTTCTTTATGTAATTGTTTTGCATAATTGTAAGTATAAATTAATATAATTAACATAACTAAGGCCAAAAGCATATGAATGGTTACCACCCATTGCAACAAATTTGTTGACACCACAATGGAACCCAAAAAGGCTTGAAAAGCGACAACAAAAACGTTTAAAACAGTTAATACGATGATTCGTTTGGCCGTTTTTTTAAAGGCAAAAGAAAGCGGAATTAAAATGACGATAAAAATACCCGCAGCCACAGTAACCAATCGGTTTATGTATTCGGTCCAAGTGTTGGCTAGGTTAAACTCTTCGGGTTGGGCAATAGATTTATCGCTTCTTATTTTATCGGCAAGTTCATTCTTTCCTAATCGTTGGAGAAATTTGGCAAAACGTTCATTTTTTTCAAGACGCTGCGCGACGTATTTTTCTTTATAATCAACCGGTAATTGTTCTAACTTGGTAGGCGGCACATATTGACCGAAACATTTTGGCCAGTCTGGGCAACCCATACCCGAACCCGTACCGCGAACTATCGCACCGGCCAAAATTATCATAATGGTGGCAATAATAGTAATAAAGTTGATTCTTATAAATCTGTTTTCAGCTTTGGCGTTCATTTAGGCAAAAATCATTAAAAAAATAAGGTACCTGAAAAGTAAACCTTTAGCAGATACCTTATCATATGCTTAACAGCTTATAAACTTAAGTCTGCTTTCTCAGCTTGTTTGTGCTTTGCATTCCATTCTTTTTGGATTTGCTCGGCCTGATCGTCTCCTTCAAAATCATGAGCTAAGTTAGAACTCATTGTTGTAGAAAAAGGGATCGTTTGTGGAATAAAATCTTGCTCGGCTCCGGGTTTGCTGTAATCGTAGGGCCAACGATAAACGGTTGGGATTTCTCCGGGCCAATTACCATGCAAATGCTTAATAGGAGCAGTCCATTCTAAAGTATTAGCCTCCCAAGGATTTTGGTTTGTCTTTTTACCTTTAAAAATAGAATAGAAAAAGTTGAATAAGAATGCAACCTGCGCCAAAGCTGCAATAATGGCAGCCCAAGTAACAAAAACGTTTACGGTTAACCATTTTTGCATAAACTCAAATTCTGTAAATGCATAGTAACGACGCGGTACGCCGTCTATGCCTATAAAGTGTAAAGGAAAAAACACCAAATAAGCCCCGATAAAAGTTAACCAAAAATGAAGATATGCTAATTTAGCGTTCATCATTCTTCCAAACATTTTAGGAAACCAGTGATAAACGCCGGCAAACAAACCAAAAAATGCAGCAGAACCCATAACCAAATGGAAATGAGCAACCACAAAATAGGTATCGTGTAAGTTGATGTCTAAGGTTGCATTACCCAAGAAAATACCTGTTAAACCGCCTGTAATGAAAAAAGAAACCAATCCAACGGCAAACAACATTGCCGGTGTAAAACGGATATTTCCTCTCCAAAGGGTGGCCAGATAATTAAAAGTTTTTACAGCAGAAGGAACAGCAATAATTAACGTAGTAATCATAAACACCCCGCCCAGAAAAGGATTCATCCCTGTTACAAACATGTGATGACCCCAAACAATAAATGACAACACAGAAATACCGATTAACGAATAAACCATGGCATGGTATCCAAAAATAGGTTTTCTTGAGTTAATTGAAATAATTTCTGAAGAAATACCCAAAGCAGGCATAATAACAATATATACTTCAGGATGACCTAAAAACCAAAACAAATGTTGCCATAAAATGGGCGAACCTCCTTCATTAGGTAAAATTTCGGTGCCAAAAACCAAATCTGATAAATAGAAACTGGTACCAAAACTTCTGTCGAAAATTAATAACACAACCCCTGCTACGAGTACGGGAAATGACAAAATACCTAATACAGCCGTTAAAAGGAAAGACCATATTGTTAAAGGCATTTTCCAAAAACTCATGCCTTTTGTACGCATGTTTAATACGGTGCTTACATAGTTAATACCGCCCATTAAAGAAGAAGCCACAAAAAGTACCATGCTGATTAACCAAAGGCTCATTCCTAACTGAGAACCCAACATTGCCTTTGGCACCGCCGACAAGGGGGGATAAATAGTCCATCCGCTGCTTGCAGGCCCGGTTTGTACGAAAAAAGAAGACATCATAATCAAACAAGATATCAGAAAAAACCAGTATGACAACATATTTATAAACGGCGATGCCATGTCTCTTGCGCCTAACTGTAAAGGAATTAACAAGTTGCTAAACGTGCCGCTTAATCCGGCTGTCAACACAAAAAATACCATGATGGTACCGTGAATAGTTATCAATGCCAAATAAAAATCCGGCTTAATTCTTCCACCTTCAGCCCAATGGCCTAAAAATGACTCCAAAATAGGGAATGATTTATCCGGCCAAGCTAATTGGAGCCTAAATAATATTGATAATACCATTCCGATAACAGCCATGATAATACCTGTAATCAAAAACTGTTTGGCAATCATTTTATGATCTTGACTGAAAACGTACTTAGTCAAAAACGTTTCGTGATGATGGCCATGAGCTTGATCATCCCGACTGCTGTGATGATCTGTATCTTGTAATGCAATAGTTGACATAATATCTTTTATTCGGTACAATTATTTTTTTATAAATGCTACTTGGTTGTTTACAACCGAATCTTTAGCTTTTTTACCTATTGCAGGAGCAAGGGGCTTAAAAGCGGAAGCCGCAACCGGCAAGTTAAAAGTCTTTCTCAAATCGTCGGTTAAATAAAGCGCTTGCTGTTTAACCCATGTATCATACTCTTCTTGCGATACCACTCTGATTTTTTTTTGCATATTATAGTGGTTGGAGCCGCAGATTTTAGCGCAAAGTAACAAATAATAAAAGTTAGGGTTGTTTGTTTTAGCCTTCATCTGCTCTGTGGTAATAGTTGGGGTAAACTCGAAATAAGAAGTCATACCCGGTACGGTGTTCATTTGAACCCTGAAATGGGGCAAATAAAAACTGTGAATAACGTCTTTGCTGGTTAATACAAATTTAACGGGTTTATTTACCGGCATAACAATCTCATTGGCCGTTTGGTCGTCAAGACTGTTTTTGTCATTAAAATCAATACCCAAGGCGTTAATGGCGGTAATAAATTTATAGTTTTTCTTTCCTATCACCCCGTCTGTTCCCGGATAGCGTATATCCCATTGAAATTGAGAAGAAGTAACCTCAATTAGCATTGGTTTATTTTTGGGATCTTCTGCTTTGTAGAATATCGACCGCCAAGTTAAAAATCCATAAAGTACCAATACTGTTAACACCAATGCCGGAGCTATAGTCCAAACCTTTTCTATCAGATTATTGTGAGGATAATAATATGCTTTTCTCTTTCCATTGCTTTTATAGATATAAATGAATGTAAAAAGCGCAATTTGTGTTACAATAAACACGATGGTGGTAATGGTTAAGGTAATGTTAAACATGTGGTCTATTGTTTTACCATGCTCAGAGGCGCCTCCGGCAGCAACATATTGCCATGCACCGTATATTCCCAATAAACGCCATACAATCCGGCAACTAAAAAAATTACAAACAATATTCCGTTGATTTTATTCCAATTGATTGGATTTGGTTTACCTTGACTTTCTTTGGTAAGCTCATAAATACGTATAACCTTACCCACAATAGCTATAAACAAACAGAACAGCAAAAACAACAACGCATAAAACCAAACGGTTTTATGAACTTGGTTCATATCCGCAGACTTGGTTGCAGATACGGCAGTTTGTTGGCCTAAAGCAGCCGTACTGCCAAACAATGTAATAATGGCTGCCGATACCGATATAGTTTTATTAGATATTAAACTTTTTAAACTCATTTCTTTATTTGGTAGTACAATGTACCTATTATAATTGTTTTATATTTTATAAATGATGATTTAAACTTTCTTGTAAAAATGGATGGTTTTTAGCAAGTAAGGGCTTTTTACTTAATGCGCTTAGTATCGTATAAGTAAACAAGCCTACAAAGCCTGCGGTAATCCCGATTTCCAATACGCCGAATCCACTGCCACTTTTAACGCCATGTTCGAAAATACCCGGCATAATCATCTGATAATAATCTACCCAATGGCCACACAATACCAATATGGAAACAATCAAAAGAACATTCTCGCTGCGTTTGTTGTCTCTATCCATCAAAATTAACAGGGGTGATAAAAAGTTAAGAATCAAATTCAAATAAAACCAAAATTCATAACTGTTAAAACGCTTGTAAAAGTATATGGTTTCTTCAGACATGTTTGCATAATATATCAATAAGAACTGCGAGAACCATACATAAGTCCAAAAAATGGAGAAACCAAAGATAAGTTGCCCAAGATTGTGCAAATGACTGTTGTTAACCCAACTCATGTAACCTGCTTTTCTCAGTAAAATTACAACAACAGCAATAGTTGACAAAGAACTTACCCACATGGAGGCAAAATTATACCAACCAAACATAGTTGAAAACCAATGAGCTTCTAAAGACATGATGGTATCGAAAGCAAAAATCGGTGTGGTAAACCCAAAAATAACTAAAAAAATACAAGAATATTTAAAACTTTTACGATACGAATTTAGCCCCCCTCCTAAATCTTCATTGTATGATAATTTAGCAATAACTGAAGCAAAAATACTATAACAGCCTAAAAACACAATCTCTCTGGCCATGAAAAAAGGCACATTCAAATAAGATGCTTTACCGGCAATTATCTTATCATAGTTTGGCGAATCAGGATCTGTTAAACCATCGGCATGCCAATGATGATACAAATTATGCGTGTATAGGCCTAAACTTATTACAATAAGCAAAATAATTACGGCAACAGGCAATAATTTGGCCATGGCCTGAGGTACCCGTAAGATAGCTACTGACCACCCCGCCTGCGCTACATATTGTACAGCTAAAAAAAAGGCTGCCGACATGCATACACAAGCAAAATAATAAGCCATAAGCAATAAGTTTGCAAATGTACGTTCATGCGCATCAGTAAATATCCCGAAACAAATTGCGCCGATACCTATTAAGATACCCAAAATACTCAGGTTTTTTACGGCTCCCTTAAACTCAAATTGCTCGCTTAAATTATAGTGATGAGTTCCCATTTATATCTGTTTATTTCGTTTTTTGTAATTCTTGTACATAAAGTACTACTTTCCATCTTTCAACTGGCGTTAACTGCGAAGCGTGTGGCCCCATTGCATTTAAACCATACACAATGGTATGGTAAACCCGGCCGGCCGGCAAATCTTTCATCGCCATGGCATCTTTACGCGAGGAGGTTGCATCTCCAAAATAAGAAGGCACTCCGGAAATACCTTTGTCTAATTTAACAATATGTCCTTGTCCATCTCCTTTTTCGCCATGACATGGAGCACAAAACACATCGAACAGGTGCTTGCCTTCGGTCAAATTTTCGGCATTTGGCGCCAGTGGATTAACCATCTTCATGGCAAGCTGTAAACCATCATCGTTATTTGCATAGGGATATTTTTCAAAACCTACCGGAACGGTATATTGCGGAGGGTTTTGAGCCGTTTGCCCGTTAGCAAAATTTTTATTGGGCGCATCTTGCTCATAAGCCAAATGATCATACATATTGCGGGCAAACTCTAATCCGGTACTCTTATTATTTTTACACGCCGAAAGTATGGCAACAAAAATAACCGTAGTAAAAGCGGCGCAAACTATATATCTTTTATTCATAACTGACATACTTCCTTTCATTATACTTCACTTCTAAAGCCCCCGCTCCTTTTAATAGTTGGTCAATTTTATTGTGTTCCTTATTTTTTTTAGCGTCTATTGCAACAATAAACCTGTCGTTGGTAGCTTTCAAATCCATCACTCTTGGCGCTCTGCCCGGAAAAAGATGGGTTGAAGCATAATAAGACAATACCAAACCAAACGCACAAAATAAGATTGTAAGTTCAAATGTTATCGGAATAAAATCGGGCAAAGCGAAAACCGTTTTACCGCCAATATTTAAAGGCCAATCTACCACTGTAGCCAAATAAACACCCATTAACATGGTAATGGTACCGGTTATACCAAAACAAAACGCAGCTACATCTAACTTGGATCTTTTAACGCCTAATTTTGCTTCGATACCGTGTATAGGCATTGGGGTATACACATCGTAAATACCGATATTGTTTTCCTGTAATTTTTCGATACCGAGCATCATCTCGTCGGGATCTCCAAAGCTGCCTAAAATATATTTGATATTACTCATTATTGTATTTTTGCGTATTCTTCTTTATTAATACTATCAAACTTATCCAAAGAGTCAACATAATCTTGCACTTGTTCTTTATCTAAGCGCCCGGTTTTAACCAATTCTAATTTCGATTGCTCGCTGGAGCTTTTCAAAATCATTTTAACCTCGGCTATGGCAATAGAAGGGAATGCTCTCAAAAATAACAGGAATAAGGTAAAAAATACTCCTATAGACCCAACAAACACGCTCACATCAACCCATGTAGGGTAGAACATGGCCCAGCTGGAGGGGAGATAATCTCTATGAAGCGAGGTAACAATAATTACAAAACGCTCAAACCACATGCCCACATTTACCACAATAGATAAAATCCAAGTAGCCATAATATTGGTGCGAATTTTTTTAATCCAAAGCAACTGCGGCGAAATTACGTTACAAGTCATCATCATCCAGTATGCCCACCAATAAGGTCCGGTTGAGCGGTTAATGAATGCATATTGTTCGTATTCAGAACCTGAATACCAAGCAATAAAAAACTCCGTTAAATAAGCCACCCCTACAATAGAGCCGGTTAAGATAATAATCTTGTTCATCGACTCAATGTGAAACATGGTAATGTAGTTCTCTAAACCCAATACTTTCCGCGCAACCAACAAAAGGGTTAATACCATGGCAAAACCCGAAAAAATAGCTCCGGCTACAAAATATGGAGGAAATATGGTAGTATGCCAGCCCGGAATTACCGAAGTGGCAAAGTCGAAAGATACAATGGTGTGTACCGAAAGCACCAATGGGGTTGAAATACCCGCTAAAATGAGCGAAACGGCCTCAAAACGTTGCCAAGTTTTAACGCTACCGGTCCAACCGAAAGATAAAATGCTGTATATTTTTCTACGAATACCTGTTGCCCTATCTCTAATAGTGGCAATATCGGGTAATAAACCGGTATACCAAAATAATAAGGATACCGAAAAATAAGTTGAGATGGCAAACATATCCCAAACCAAAGGCGAATTAAAGTTAACCCAAAGCGACCCGAATTGATTTGGAAGAGGTAATACCCAATAGGCCAGCCAAGGACGACCCATATGCGACACTACATAGGTTGCAGCACAAATTACGGCAAAAATGGTCATCGCTTCTGCCGAGCGGTTGATAGAGTTACGCCAATTTTGACGAAAAAGCAGCAATACGGCTGAAATTAGAGTGCCTGCGTGACCAATACCAACCCACCAAACAAAACCCGTAATATCCCAAGCCCAACCTACCGTTTTGTTCAAACCCCATTCTCCAATACCATACCAAAAAGTCCAACTTACTGAAAATACCCAAAGAGCAGCTCCACAAAATGACACTATAAATCCTATCCACCAAGCTTTATTGGGCTTATTTTCTACAGGCAATAAAATATCATCCGTAATTTGTCCATAGGTGATGTTCTTGCCGGTAATTAATGGTTCTCTTAAAATTGACTCGTTATGTCCTGACATAATTTATATTGCTATGCTTCTTAAGCGTGTACTTTGTGATTTGTTAAATCTGTATTTCTAATTTTTGTCATATATCCGATACTGGGCGCTACGTCAATTTCTTCCAACACATAGTAGGTACGTTCGCTATGCAAAGCTTTTGAAACCTCTGAATTTGGATCGTTTTTATCTCCAAAGATGATGGCATTAGCTGCGCAAACCTCTTGGCAAGCCATTTTAATATCCCCGTCTTTCAAGGCTCTTTTTTCCATTTTTGCCTGTAGTTTACCCGCCTGAATACGTTGTATACACATGGAACATTTTTCCATTACACCACGAGAACGAGTAGTTACATCGGGGTTTAACGCCAATTGGGTAAACTCGTTGTTCAAATAATTGTCAAAACGCGAATCGTTCCAATAATTAAACCAATTAAAACGGCGCACCTTATACGGACAGTTGTTTGCGCAATAACGAGTACCTACACAACGGTTATAAGCCATGTGGTTTAAACCATCTGAAGAATGTACGGTAGCTAATACCGGACAAACCGTTTCGCATGGAGCATGATCGCAATGCTGGCATAACATGGGTTGATGAACCACCGAAACACTATCCAAATTATCCAGTTGAACAATGTCCTCTTGTTTGGTTACATGCTGACCTGTTTTTTCCTCATTAAAACTATAATATCTGTCGATACGAATCCAATGCATCTCACGACGACGACGAACCTCATCTTTACCTACCACCGGAATATTGTTTTCAACATTACAAGCCACCAAACACGAACCGCAACCCGTACAAGCATTTAAATCAATAGCCATTACCCAGTTATTGCCCAATTTCTCGTGTTTATCGGTTGTCCACAAATCGTAAACTTTGTGTTTATGGTGATTGCCCGAACCGGCAGCCGGATCTTTCAAAAAATCTTTGAAAGAAGCCTCTCGAATCACATTTCTGCCTTCAAATGAATGATGGGTTTGTGTTTGTGCCAACTCTTCCCTATCGCCAGTAGGGCTAATGCTTACGCTGGCGGTATATTTTGAGGTTCCATTGCTAAAACTTGTAAAAGGATAAGCGTTCTTTCCAACGTTATCACCACATTTGCCGGCTTTTGTACGGCCGTATCCTAAAGCAATAGCGGCCGTTCCTTTAGCCTGCCCGGGCTGAATCAATACCGGTAAATCTACGCTATAACCGTTCTCACCTTTTACAATAACCACATCAAACTCTTTTAACCCCATTTCTTCGGCCTGTTTCAAACTTAAGGCAATAAAATTATCCCAAGTTACTTTTGATACCGGATCAGGAAATTCTTGTAAAAAAGCATTGTTGGCTTGTTTACCATCGCGCATTTGAAGGCTTTCATAAACCAACAATTCTAAAGAGTTTCCGTCTTTGTTTAACGATTTACCGGCGGCAACAACACTGGCCGCAACGGCCTCTAAGGCCATATTAAAGGTATAAGATACAGGCGTTTTAGGCTTTGCGCAAAAAACTCCTGTTTGCAATAAATCATCCCAAGTTTTTCCTAAATCCGGAAGTATATTTTTTTCCCAATTATTACGCACATATTGGTAGTAATCCTGTACCGGAGCATCCGACCAGATCAATAAACTCTGTTCTGCCTGACGGGAATTGAAAACAGGATTAATAGTTGGCTGAACAATTGAATAACAGCCTTCGTATAAATTAGCATCGCCCCATGCCTCTAAATAATTTGGCGTGATGGCTACTGCTTGGCAAAAGTCAGCCGTTTCATCTTCTCTATCGGCAAAAGAAACCTTAAAAGGAACTTTTTTCAAAGCCTCCGCAAAAGCTCTACCATTAGAAACATCGTAAACCGGATTAGCGTTCAAAAAAAACACTGCGGCTACTTCACCCCTACTCATTTCATTAATTAACTCGGCAAATTCTGCATCGTTTCCTGCATATTTTTTACAAGGATTATCCAAATCAATGGTTGCTCCGTAACTGCCAATGGCAGAGTTGATGGCATTAACCAAAGTTTGCGTTGCCACATCGTTGGAACCGGCAACCACTAAAGATTTTCCTTTATTTTGCAACAATTCTTTTGCCACCAAACCAATAGCTTTAGCTGCCGTTGTGTTGTTTGGCAAGTTACCTCCGGGCAAAGAAGCTCCGGTAATTGCATTATATAAAGCAATTAACGCAGGGCCTTCTTCCGATAATTTGATGGTGATACGGGTATCTGCATTGGTTCCGGTTAAGCTCATGGCACTTTCAAACTGAAAATGGCGAGACATTTTTCCCTTTTCCAAAGATTTATAATCTCTGTTAGAAACATATTGAGCCGTATATTCTTCCCCATTAATCCAAGTTC
The DNA here is from genome assembly GCA_011800805.1 of Hirudo medicinalis. Taxonomy (NCBI): domain Eukaryota; kingdom Metazoa; phylum Annelida; class Clitellata; order Hirudinida; family Hirudinidae; genus Hirudo; species Hirudo medicinalis. The sequence goes on from MPNW01000459.1 coordinate 29,771, forward strand.
CTAAAAAATCGGCAGCAAAACTTACAATCAAATCAGCCTTATGGAAATTGTATTTAGGCAATACCGCTTTGCCAAAACTGTTTTCGTTCGCCTTGATGATGCCTGTATAAGAAACGGCATCGTACTGTATGTTTTGGGTAGTTGGATATTTAGCAATAAAATCGGATATAACCGCCTTGGCCGAAGGGCTCATTACCGTAGAAGAAACAATCTTGATTTTTTTGCCCGAAACTTTAGCCTTGTCCAACTCGTCTTTAACGTATTTATCAAGTTCTGCCCAAGTTGTTTCGTTTTTCTTTAACAGCGGCGATTTTAATTTAGATACATCATACAAATCCAGCACAGAAGCTTGAGCTTGGGCGTCTGTACCACAAGAAAATTCGCCCGCATTAATGTTTGCTTCTATTTTTATCGGGCGGCCAACAACCGTTTTTACTTTAATGGCCGTACCATTGAAACTGGAAACGTAATAGTTAGGAATACCCGGTATCACCTCTTCAGGACGAACCAAATAGGGAATTGATTTATGTACCGGCGTTTTTTGACAAGCAGCCAGCGTTACTGCACCCAAGCCAAAACCCAACGCTTTCAAAAAATTGCGGCGAGGGGTAATCGTACTCAATCCCACCTCATTTAAAACATCTTCTATCGGAAGCGGTTCAGCAAATTCGTTTTTATTGTTTTCAACAAATTCCGGAGTTTTATTCAACTCTTCTAAGCCTTTCCAGTATTTTTTACTGCTTTCCATTTAAGCTATATTTGTTTATCGAACGTTCTAAAATATTATTAATAGTGACACTTACCGCACTCTAAACCACCCAATAATGCCGGGGTAATTTTTTCACCTTTTTTAATCTTCTCATGTATCGAAATCACGTTTGTATAAAAAGCATCATTTTTTTTGTAAGAAATGTCTGCATCTCGGTGGCAATCAATACACCATTTCATCGTTAAGGGAGAATATTGATAAATTTCTTCCATCGTATTAACAGCACCATGACATGCAAAACACACCGGCTCTTCCGGTTTCAACCCTTTTTCTTTACGAATGGCCTGCTCGCCAACCACCACGTGCTGAGAGTGATCAAAGTAAGCAAAATCAGGCAGATTGTGAACGCGCACCCATTCTATTGGCTTGCTTTTACTCTGGTCATAAGTTTGCTTATCAGGATCGTAACCCAAAGCGATATAAATTTTCTGAATTTCCGGAGAAATCTCGCCGTTTTCAGTTCTGGCCTGAACGCTTTTATGACAGTTCATGCAAACATTTAACGACGGAATAGTTGCATTTTTAGATTTAAATGCGCCAATGTGACAATATTGACAATCAATTTGATTCACCCCTGCATGCAACTCATGCGAAAATTTAATAGGTTGCGTTGGCTGATAACCCGTATGAACCCCGGTTTCCCACATACCCATCCACCCGAAAGAACCCAACACAATAACGATGCAAAGCACCAAAAAGAAAACAAACTTTTTATTTTTAAACAACCTGCCAAAACCCGTTGCCAACGATACGCCTTCTTCTTCAACAACTTCGATACCTTGTTGCCGAAGAATTAACTGCTCCAACATTTTAACCACTTTACCCAAAACAATTAAAACCAACATCACCAGTATAATGATGGCAACAATCCCCAAAATTGATAAAGTTGAAATGCCTTCTTCTGCCGTTTGCCCGGCAACTTTACTTTCTTTTTTAGGCTCTCCAACTTTACAATATGCGATGATATTTTTGATTTGATCGTCTGTTAAATTTGGGAAAGTTTTCATCTCTGAAGGTGAAAACTTAGACGCTTCTATTGCCTGAGCATCACCGGAAGCAACTAAAGCAACGTTGTTTCTAACCCATTTAATAGCCCAAGCCTCATCAAGTTGTTTAAATTTAGGGGTTAAAGCAGGGCCGGTAACATCGTAATCTAAGGTGTGACAAGAAGCACATTTATCTTTAAACAAAGTTCTTCCTTCTGCTATATCCTGCCCCTTCGCTCCTACAATCATTAAAAAATATAAAGCCGAAAAAACAAACGCTGACTTTAATACTTTTTTAAACTTTAATGAGATTTTTCTCATAATGAGTATGTTATACGATTTTTTTAATTGTTAGCTTTCAAGCAGTTAAAATTTATTTCAAAGACCTGAAAGATTTGACAAAAGTAATCTTTATTAAGATATCACTGACAAATTAATGACACTGAAATACAATTTATAACCATTCTAAATTAAATGAGTTTTCTTAGTTCATTCTATAAAAATCAAGTCTTTTTGTTAAACATTGGCGTTAAAAGCACACCAAATTTTTCAAACAATTTTTATATTGATTATTGCTTTAAAATCCAAGCAAAAATCAAAGGAGCAACAATGGTGGCATCGCTCTCTATAACAAATTTTGGCGTATTAATATCCAACTTAGCCCAAGTAATTTTTTCGTTAGGCACCGCTCCGGAATAACTTCCATAAGAAGTAGTTGAATCTGAAATTTGACAGAAATAGCTCCAAATCGGAATATTTTCCATTTCCATGTCTTGATGCAGCATGGGTACTACGCAAATGGGAAAATCCCCTGCAATACCGCCCCCAATTTGGAAAAAACCAATCCCTTTGCCGCCGCTGTTTTTTACGTACCAATCGGCCAACCAAGCCATGTACTCAATACCCGATTTCATGGTTGAAGCTTTAATATCGCCTTTAATCACATAAGAAGCAAAAATGTTTCCCATGGTGCTATCTTCCCATCCGGGTACTACCATTGGCAGATTTTTTTCGGCCGCAGCCAACATCCATGAATTTTTCGGATCAATCTCATAATAGGGCTTCAATTCTTCGCTCAGCAAAATTTTATACATAAACTCATGGGGAAAATAGCGTTCTTGTTTATCGTTTGCATCTTTCCAAACTTTGTAAATATGTTTTTGCAAACGCCGGAAGGCCTCTTCTTCAGGAATACAAGTATCTGTTACTCGGTTATAATGATTTTCCAACAAATCTTTCTCATCTTGCGGGCTTAAATCGCGATAGTTTGGCACTCGTTTATAATGAGCGTGAGCAACCAAATTCATAATATCTTCTTCTAAATTAGCGCCCGTGCAAGAAATGACGGCCACTTTATCTTGCCTAATCATCTCTGCCAAAGAAATCCCTAATTCGGCAGTACTCATTGCTCCGGCCAGGGTAATCATCATTTTACCCCCATCTTGCAAATGGGTTTCGTATCCTCTGGCTGCATCCATCATAGCCGCCGCATTAAAATGGAGATAATTGGTATCCATAAACCTTGATATTGGTCCTCTGCTTGTACTCATTTGTCTTAAGTTTTGTTTAAAGCCTCAAATATAAAAAAATCAAAATTTGAAATTTAACATCTTTGGATTTACCAAATCATAAAACGTAACCCTAAACAGGCAATAAAGAATTAATGCAAAATCTTTTCGAAAGCCATCCTGGAAGCGCCGGCAAAGTAAACCTTCCCGCAATAAGTATAACCCAGTTTATGTAAAATGCTTAGCATGGGCGCATTGTCAAAATTGGTATCTATTTTAATGCTAAACAATTCTTTTTCAACGGCAAATTGCTCTATAGCTTTAAAAAGTTGCTGTACCATGCCTTTGCCTTTCATTGGTGGGGAAACGGCAATGCGATGCACAACCAAAAAATTGCCCGTAGAAAGCCATTTACCATCAATTTGATTGTAAGCCGGTTCATCGTTAAATAAGATGGCGCAATAACAAGCAATCTCATTATCTATCCGAAAAACATAACCATGGCCACAGTTAATATCATTGATAACCGTTTGTAAGTTTGGATAACCATTCTGCCATTGTGCCGAACCTTCTTCCCGCCTGCTTTGGATAGCAAATTGTAAAATATCCCATATTTTATCCACATCTGTTAAAGCAGCGCACTGTAAAATCATATCTCAAAAATAGCAGTTTTTGCCGTAATTACCTGCTACAAACGATTTTTTTTGTAATATATTTTTTACAAAAAGTAGCTGTCATCCTCTTAATAAAAGTTATTATAATAATTTTGCCTGATGAAAAAAACTGTTCTATTGTTTGTTTTATTTACACTCAGCTTTTCTGCATCAACACAAATTAAACCTATTCAGAAATCTTTCTCTAACCAGAAAGATACCGCCCGAAAAACCGGTTTTATGTTTGTCCCTATATTTGGCTATGGGCAAGAAACGGGTTTTGAATTTGGTTTTGGCGGCATCTGTTCATTTTATATTGATAAAAAAAATTTGTTGAACAGAAATTCTAATTTTTTGGCTGCCGCCTCTTACTCTACCAAAAAAAATTATAAATTCAGTTTTAAAGGAGAGGCATGGACAAAAGACAACAAAAATCATTTTATAGCCGAAATCAGCTTTAAAAATACCCCCTTAAACTTTTACGGCGTGGGCAATAATACCTTAAAGCAAGATGAAGACAAATTAATACAACAACAGGTAAAAATTTTATTAGAAGCAGAACGAAGTTTTATAGCTAAAGCGTATACAGGCGTTTCGTTGGGTTTCGAAAATGATATATTTACCGACAAAGAACCGAACGAAATTTTAGCTGCTAAACCTTTTATTTGGGGTAAACAAGGAGGTTCTGTAGGTTTTATAGGTGTTTCGCAAAGTTACGATACCCGAAATTCAAACAATTACACCACTAAAGGTTTTTTTGCAAAAACAACATACCGGTATGCTCCTTTTATTTTTGGCGGCAATAATTTTACCGGCAGTCTGTTTAAACTGGATATTCGTCAGTTTTGGTATTTAAGCGAGAAAGTTACATTAGCCACACAGGGTATTTATTATACTATTAGAGGCGTAAAAACTCCTTTTTTATCTGCTACAACAATTGGGCAACGATCAAATAATGCGCGGCTATTACCTTGGCCGCTACCGAGATGAAAATATTTTGAATGCTCAAGCAGAGTTACGCTATCGTTTTGTAAACAGATTTGCCGTTGTTACTTTTGGGGGAGGCGGTAAGGTTTTTAACAACCGCAATTTTAATTTAAGAGATTTAAAACCGAATTATGGTATCGGCTGGCGTTATTTTTTTGATACCTCAAAAGAATTAAGCCTAAGATTAGATTATGGGATAGGTGAAAAACTACCGAACGAAAAGCGTCAATCGGGATTTTATATTAGCTTTGCAGAAGCTTTTTAAGCAGGCATCGTTATAAACCGACTTATTTTGAAAGCCTGTTCTAAAGTTATCAGCCATCATTACTCAAAACATAAAAACTATTTACGCGTTTTTTCTATATCCAGGTAATCACATCGCATAAAAATCAGGCCGCTATATCCGCAATAACATCAATGGTTAACGCAACTATTACGGTATTGAACACAAAAGAAATAACGCCATGCAGCAAAGTGAGTCTGCGCATTTTTTTACTGGTAGCGCTTACATCAGAAACTTGGAAAGTCATCCCTACGGTTAAGGCGTAATAAGCAAAATCTAAAAAATCAGGCTCTTCATTTTGTGGAAAATACAACCCTCCCAATTTTGATTGCGGCTTGTTTCCGTAATACAGATGCGCATATCTGATGGTAAAAACAGTGTGCATCAGAAACCAACTTAAAAACATTCCCAAAAAGGCTACGATGGCATCAATCGTTTTTTGCGAAGAGGTTTTATCTGTTAACAGCAGCAGAATAGCCAACAGCCCTGCAAATACAATAAAAAGTATTAAAAAGAACATTACAGTGCGGCTTTCATCTTGCTTTTTTGCTTGCTCATGGGTTTGTATATTGTTTGAATTTGCAAAAATATACCATGCAATTACAATTTGTACAACACAAAAACTGTCCCAAGCAAGCATCATTCTGGCCAGTACTGTCAAAATAAAATATATTGAAATATAATAAACCGGCAAACTAACAGCCAGCCCTATCAAAAAACGATGTACCGCTTTTGTGTCTTTTAAAAAGGCTAACAGGCCGGCATTAAACGCCATTATATCTTCAGTTTAAAATGTTCTTTTGCTTGTCCTTTTCTAAAGTAAACCAAGCCAAGCCAAAACAGGTCGACAGTAAGGCTCACCTGCGGATTTTCTTTTATCTCAGCCCAAGCTTCTTTCATCTCTTTACTCCAATAAATATCATCAAAAATAAGCAAAGAATTTTCCGTAATTTTTGACAAGCACAGGTTAAAATAATTTAATGTAGCTTCTTTAGTATGGTTACCGTCTATATATACCAAATCCAATTGTTTAGCCTCTTTTATTATTTTTGGAAATAAATCGTTAAAATTCCCTACCTGTAACTCAACATTATTTAATAACAGGGCTTTAAAATTTTGCAGCGCAATATCGGCTGTTTGGGGGCATCCCTCAACAGTTAAAACATGGCTTTGGGGGCAGGCTTTGGAAAGGTAGGCTGTAGTAATGCCTAAGCACGTACCCAACTCTATAATATTTTGAGGTTGAGCGTTTTTAGCCAAACGATAAATTAATTGAGCCAATTTTGGGCTTTTGAGTGCGTTTCCGGCTATCTGTTTTACTTGCTTGACAAGGTTTTTATTCAAATGCGAGCCGGCTCCAAAACCGGCAAGAGCAATTATCCGATTATCTGATAAAAGCTTAGCTCTTTGCCGCTCGATGCTCTTATAATCAATTTTTTTTGAGAAATTGTAAATTACATTATCAGCTAATTTATAAACAAACGGAGAGTGGATTCCGTGTCTTGTTTTTGCAGTTAATCGATGTATTATATAATCGGCAGCAAATTGAAGAATCATAAGGCCAAAAATAGTTACCAAATTTTGTAAATTGCGCAATATGAAAAATTTAACGGAAATAAACGCCTTGGTAAAGTTACTTGACGACCCTGACCAAGAAGTATTTCAGCACGTTCAAAACAAATTACTTACTTACGGCAACAAAGTAATTACCCATCTTGAAAGTGCTTGGGAGCACTCTTTAGATACTGTTTTGCAACAGCGTATCGAAAATTTGATACACATCATTCAATTCAATAAAATTAAAGAAGATTTAAATTTATGGTATCAAAGCGGTTCGTTTGATCTTTTAAAAGGCATTTTAATTATTAACCGTTATCATTTTCCGGATTTAGATGAACAAGCGATAATCAATCAAATTGAAGATATCAAACGCGAAATATGGATGGGCATGCAATACCAAATGAACTCCATAGAAAAGGTAAAGCTAATTAACCATGTTTTGTACAACGTTTACGGTTTTAGAGGCAATACCAAAAACCATCACGATCCGCAAAACTCTTATCTTAGTCAGGTTTTAGAAAGTAAAAAAGGCAATCAGCTTTCTTTGGCCATTATATACGCTACATTAGCCCAAAAACTGGATATCCCGATATATGGCATAAATTTACCACAACATTTTATATTGGGATATATTGACGAAAGTAATTGGGAAAGAGAATTTGGAGTATTGTTTTACATTAACGCTTTTACCAAAGGAGCCATTTTTGGCAAACATGATGTAGACCAATTTTTGCGGCAAATTAATCTGGAACCGCAACCCGGATTTTATACGCCTTGCAGCAATACAGAAATCATTAGAAGAGTGTTAAGAAACTTAATTTCGGCTTATGAAAACTTGGGAGTCACAGAAAAAATTGAAGAGCTAAAACAGCTTCAGAAAATTTTAATTGAAATATAACAAAGCCAAACCTAAAAACAGATTAATCAAACATTTAATTTTAATTAAAATGCCTGCTAAAATTTTCATCCATATTTCTAAATTATTGCCTTTAAGTTTTTGCTGCTGCGCAATAATTTCTTTGTTGGATTTGATTTTGCTTCCCAATTCATTACGGTTTAAACTAACTACCATTATGTCTTTTCTTCTTTTTACCGGGTTAACTTTGTTTTTTTTATGGCTTGAAAAACAATTCAAACTATTAGAACAGGCCACATATTTAAAAACTTCTCATCTTAAAGCATTAAACCGTTTAAGACTAATCTACCTTGTTGGTTCATTTCTTTTAAGTGTAGTTTTTTTCGGTTTATTTTATGGAATGGCCAATCGTATTTTTAACGGAATCCCGTTACTTGGCTAAAAATTTACAAGCTGTTGCTGTATTTTGCAAACTCTTTTCTAAAAGAGTTAAGCGCTGCAAAAAAATCAAATTTATTTAAACGCTTAAACTTATTACTCTTCGAGGTATTCACAAGGCTAAAACATCGTTTTGATTAGTTTTAAAAACGGCTTTCAACCTTAAAAGAAAACCATCGATATAAAAAAAGCGAGAACTAGGCATAAAACCTAATCCTCGCCATCATAAATTAACGCTCTGTAGGGTAATATTACGGTTAAACTCAGTAATTTATTGTATATATCTTCATTTTTTACAAAATTTTTAAAATCAGTTGACAAAACTATTTAAACAACCATCATATACCGGTTGTTACTTTGTCTTCAAAATAATTAATACTTACCAATATCATTAAAATTCCATTAAATAGGCTTTTAAAAATTCGTTGATATCGCCATTTAAAACGGCTTCAGGATTAGAGGTTTGATAATTGGTACGGTGGTCTTTTACCCGTCTGTCATCCAACACATAACTTCTAATTTGCGAACCCCACTCTATTTTTTTCTTACTGCCTTCAATAGCTGCCGTTGCTTCCATTCTTTTGCGCATTTCCTGTTCATATAGCTGAGATTTTAAAAGCCTGATAGCGTTGTCTTTATTTTGCAATTGCGACCGGCTTTCCTGATTTTTAATAATAATGCCTGATGGTTTATGATACAAACGAACAGCAGTTTCAACTTTATTTACGTTTTGGCCGCCTGCCCCGCCCGATCTAAAAGTTTCAAATTCGATATCGGCCGGATTAATTTCAATTTCTACCGTATCATCTACCAACGGATAAACATATACCGATGCAAATGAAGTATGCCTGCGGGCATTACTATCAAAAGGTGAAATTCGAACCAAACGATGCACACCGTTTTCGCCTTTGAGATAGCCATAAGCAAATTCTCCGGTAATTTGTATGGTAACTGATTTTAAGCCTGCCACATCGCCTTCCTGAAAATCTTGTTGGGCAACTTTATAACTGTTTTTTTCGGCCCACATCAGGTACATGCGCATCAGCATGGCCACCCAGTCGCAACTTTCGGTACCCCCGGCGCCGGCTGTTATTTGCATAACGGCATTAAGTTGGTCTTCTTTGCTGTTTAGCATGTTCATCAACTCCAAATCTTCGATTGTTTTTAAAGACAAGGTATATTGATCATCCAACTCTTGCTCGGTGGCGTATCCGCTTTGATAAAAATCATAAAGCACAACCGTGTCTTCAACGCTTTCTTTTGCTTTGGCAAAACCGACAGTCCATTTTTTTTTACTGGCTATACCGGCTAAAATTTCTTCAGCTTTTTGAGGATTGTTCCAAAAATCGGGAGCTAAGGTTTTTTTCTCTTCTTCACTAATTTGGTAGAGTAATTCTTCTACGTCAAAGATGCCTCCTCAGAGAAGTTAATCTATCTCTCAAGTCTTGCAATTGATCTTTTGTCATGCGGCAAATATAATCATTTGAAGAATATCGGCATCTTGAAACAAAAACAGGAGCTAAGGTATCCACCCAGCCCCCGTTGTTTATTAACGCTCTCTATACCTTAAAACTTCTTAAAAGTGAAATTATTGTATGGAGCCTTATATTTTTTTAATTTTTTTTAATATTTTTTTATTTTTTTAAAAGTGAATTCTGTTTTTTACCACACCTTTTTAAATTTAAAAGTTATTTCTTTTCGCTTTTGTAGCGTTCGGCAACAACGTCCCAATTTACTACATTCCAAATTGCGGATAAATAATCAGGACGCCTGTTTTGATATTTTAAATAATAAGCGTGTTCCCAAACATCGATAGCGAAAATGGGTGTTCCTTTTTGTTCGGCAATATCCATTAAAGGATTATCTTGATTAGGGGTTGACGATATAAACAACTTTCCATCGGCGCCTATCGATAGCCATGCCCAACCCGAACCAAAGCGCATTACCCCCGCATCCTGCATTTTTGTTTTAAACTCGGCGAAAGAACCAAAGGTGCTGTTAATAGCTTTGGCCAAATCGCCGGTTGGCTCGCCCCCTTTATTGGGGGCTAAAACAGTCCAAAACAAGGCATGGTTAAAATGACCTCCGCCATTGTTACGAACCGCCGCCGAAAATTTAGAAATATTTTTAATAACATCTTCAATTTTTGCAGATGCCTCCGGTTTGCCTTCCAATGCTTTGTTTAAATTGTTTACATAAGCCTGATGATGTTTTCCATGGTGAATTCCCATGGTTGCTTTGTCGATATATGGTTCAAGTGCGTCTGTTGCGTATGATAACGCAGGTAATTCAAAAGCCATAATATTTAATTTTAGTTTATAAATATATGCAAATATAGTTTTATCCCTTTAATTTTTATACAAGATAATGTCAACTTTGTTTTCGTTTTTTAATAAAGAAGTTTGTGAGCAGGCCGGCACATTCTGCCGCCAAAACGCCTCCTTTTAGCAACGTTTTAGGGTGTAAAATATTTTGGCCGATTTTGGTAAACCCGCATTTATCTTCTTTAGTTCCGTAAACAATTCTGCTGATTTGAGCCCAATAACTTGCGCCTGCACACATTAGGCACGGCTCTGCGGTAACATACAGCGTACAATTTTTTAAATACTTGCCTCCTAAAGTATGCGCTGCCGCCGTAAAAGCCTGCATTTCTGCATGGGCGGTAACATCTTGAAGCTGCTCGGTTAAATTGTGTCCTCTGCCCACTACCTTACCTTTGCAAACCAACACGGCGCCTATAGGAATTTCATCTAAATCATAGGCTTTTTGAGCCTCGCCTAAGGCTATACGCATAAAATGCTCGTCTACTTTGGCCGGATCTGCGCTTTCATCAAAACTATAAAAACTCATTTTGTTTATGTTTAACTAATTTAAGCCCCCTAAATGCCGTTTTAAATTTATATCGTCCAAATCAATCTTAAAAATTATAGCAATTTACTGCCGTTTGGCGCCTTACCGGCTACTGTTGCCAATACAATATCTCCATTCGGGTCTGCAAAGCCTGTTATCAAAAACTCGCTCATAAATTTTCCAATTTGTTTTTTTGGAAAATTTATAACGCCGATAATTTGCATCCCTATCAGCTCTTGTTTATGGTAATGTTTGGTAATTTGGGCGCTGCTCATTTTTATGCCGAATTCGCCAAAGTCAACTTTAATCTGGTAAGCCGGTTTTCTTGCTTCAGGAAAATCAAAAACTTCCAGAATAGTACCCACTCGCAATTCTACTTTTTCAAAATCGTTCCAATTTATTTCTTTCATACAGTAAAGGTAGTTATTAGGCATCATTATTTAGCATTGGTTAATTTACGATTTCTTGCTCTTTTTATCAGTTTATTTATTTGCAATTTTAACCATTTAATTATTCGGCGCTTTTTAAATTATCTTTGCGCCATGGTAGAAATTAAAATTAAAAAAAGGGAAAGAAAAGGCTGTTTGGCAACGTCATCCTTGGGTATTTTCGGGCGCTTTGGAAAAAATAAAAGGCCTGCCAAAAAATGGCGATGTAGTAAAGACGGTAGATATTTCAGGCTTTTTTTTAGCCTACGGTTATTTCAATAGTCAATCAAGAATTGCCTTGCGTTTACTAGAGTGGGATGAGTCATTAAAAATTGACGCCCTTTGGTACGCCAACAAGTTAAAAAAAGCCATCGCCGCCAGGCAGAATATTTTAAATAACGATACAAACGCCTGCCGATTGGTTTTTAGCGAAGCCGATTTTCTGCCCGGTTTAATTGTAGATAAATATGCCGATTTTTTGTCGGTACAAATTTTAAGCTCCGGCATTGAGCAAGTCAAAGAAATTATTATTAAAATTTTGGTTGATGAATTAAATCCTGTCGGAATTTTTGACCGCAGCGACGCTACCGCCCGCACACATGAAGGAATTACTGCTGAAAACCGATTACTTTGGGGGCAAACGCCTCCCGCATTTTTGGAAGTGAAAGAAAACGGCGTTAGGTATTATATTAACATTGCTCAAGGGCAAAAATCAGGGTTTTATTGCGACCAGCGCGATAATCGAAAAATAGCGGCATCTTATGCCAAAGGAAAATCGGTTTTAGACTGTTTCTGCTACAGCGGCGGGTTTTCACTTAATGCATTTTACAAAGGCGCAATCCATATAACCAGTATCGACAGCTCTGCTATGGCCATTGCAACCTTGAAAGAAAACCTAAAACTTAATGCCTGCAATCAGGCTCAACATACCGTCATCCGGTCAGACGTAAACAAACAACTCAGAGCATTTGCAACCGAAGGCAAAACTTTTGATATGGTTATTTTAGACCCTCCAAAATATGCCCCATCGTTTTCTGCTTCAGATAAAGCGGCCAGGGCTTACAAAGATTTAAACCGTTTAGGCATGAAATTGCTAAATCAGGGCGGATTGCTGGCTACCTTTTCGTGTTCAGCAGCGGTAAATATTGAAACATTTAAACAAATCTTAGCTTGGGCAGCTTTAGACGCCGGTAAAGAAGTACAAATTATTAAACAATTTTGCCAACCTGAAGACCATCCCGTTAGGCTGTCTTTTCCCGAAGGAGAATATTTAAAAGGACTGCTGCTGAACATTTTTTAAAAAACAGGCAAAGTTTTTGGTTTTGGCCTTTATCATTCCTAAAAAACCTGTTTTTATCCTGATAAACCTAATAGGCAAGCAAATTTGCAGCTGATTTTGTTTTCCACACGGCAACAACTTCAACGCTTATTAACAAAGTAATCTTTATTTTTGAAAAATTACATCATGCAGCAGTCAAAAAATTACCAATCAATGGCTACCGAAATTAAATGCCCCAACTGTAATCACTCTTTTCCTATAGAAGAGGTGATGGCCGAAGAATATAAAAAAGAGTTGAGAGAAAAAATGATGGCCTATATCAAGCAAAAAGATGAAGAGGTAAAAAAAATGGAAGAAACTTTTGAGCAAAAGCTGATTCAAGAAAAAAATGCGCTGCAAACACAATTAACAGAAAATCTTCGAAAAACCATTAGCGCCGATTTTGAGAACAAACTCAAAATGCTTGATGACAGCAACAAAGAAAACGAAGAAAAATTAAACTTGGCTCGCCAAAAAGAAATTGATTTTTTGAAAAAAGAACGAGAATTTAAAAATAAAGAGGCCGAAATAGAACTTAATATTCAGCGTAAGTTGCAAGAGCAGCGAACAGAAATGGAAGCCCAAATACGCAAGCAAGAAACCGAACGAAACAGTTTAAAATACACCGAACTCCAGTTGCAATTAGCCGAAAAAGGCAAACAAATTGAAGATCAAAACAAACTTATATACGAGATGAAACGTAAATCCGAACAAGGCTCTATGCAGTTACAAGGCGAAGTACAAGAACTAATTTTAGAAGAGCTTTTACGCAGCACATTTCCTTTTGATTTAATTGAGGAAGTTGGCAAAGGCGTGCGTGGAGCAGATTGTATACACACCGTACGCAACCAGTTTGGGCAACCATGCGGACGTATTATTTACGAAAGTAAACGCACCAAAGATTTTTCGGCAGATTGGATTGAAAAATTAAAAAAAGATATGCGAGGAAACACAGCCGACCTAGCCGTTATCGTAACGCAAACATATCCAAAAGGGATGACCCATTTTGGCGAAAAAGAAGGCGTTTGGATTTGCTCTTTTGAAGAAGTAAAAGCCGTTTCTTATGTGCTGCGCGATGGAATTGTGAAACTATTTAACGCCTGCAAATCGCAAGAAAACAAAGGCGATAAAATGCATATGCTCTACGATTATCTAACCGGCATCGAATTTTCTGAGCAATGGAAAGCCATTCGAGAAGGCTTTATGAGCATGAAACTTTCCATCCAAAAAGAACGCGATGCGATGGAGCGTCTTTGGAAAGCCAGAGAAAAACAATTAGAAAAAGTATTACTTAATGCGGCACACATCAGCGGCTCTATTGAAGGTATTTCTGGCGCCAACAACATCCAGATTAATTTAACCGACGATGATGACAACGAGTTGCTTTTAAACTAAAAAGCCGGTTTTTGTTGGGCTGGCAGGTAAAGCAACGCTATCTCCAAGTTTTACCTTGATAACGCTTGCCGCCGAAACGTCCTTGCTGTAAAAAGTAATTAGGCAAGTAAGTTTTGATTTTTAAATAAAGCTTAAAACAGGCTTAATTTTTCAGGAAAAGAAAAATTAAGCGACAACGTTAATGATAATTTTTATTTTATGTAATATAATTATTACGATTGTTTTTTAAAGGAATATTTTAAGCGCTTGCGGATGTAATATTACTATCTGAAAGTAACCATAGGCCTCCTTTAAAGCTAAATAAGCATAAAGCCAATAAAAAAGAAATATCCTGATGAGATTAACCAATAAACCGAATTGCGATTTTTGATAAGCTAATTAAAAAACCGGTTTATTAAACAGCTCGGTTAAAAAGAAATTAAACCAAGCGACTAATTTACAAATCCATAAATTTATTGCAGAATTATTATTCAAACAAAAAACCCAACGCAGCGTTAGGTTTTCTTGTTTGAATGCAGCTCCTTTGTCTCGGATTGCCTTTAAAGTTAAGCAACTTTCTAAAAAAAACAAATTAGTTTGCACCTTCTTCTTCGCTGAAAAATTTAGCCGAAATATAATCGCGATTCATACGAGCAATGTTTTCCAACGAAATTCCTTTAGGGCATTCTGCTTCACAAGCTCCTGTATTGGTGCAGTTGCCAAATCCCTCCATATCCATTTGTGCAACCATATTTTGTACCCGACGGTAGCGTTCGGGTTGGCCTTGCGGCAATAAAGCTAATTGCGATACTTTTGCCGAAACAAAAAGCATGGCCGATGCATTTTTACAGGTTGCCACACAAGCGCCGCAACCGATACAAGCGGCAGCTTCAAAAGCAGCATCGGCATTTTTTTTAGGGATGGGTAAAGCGTTTGCGTCTTGCGCATTTCCGGTGTTTACCGAAATAAATCCTCCTGCCGCAATAATCCTGTCAAAAGCAGAACGATCTACCGTTAAATCTTTAATCACCGGAAAAGCTTTTGCTCGCCATGGCTCCACTACAATTGTATCTCCGTCTTTAAAAGAACGCATATGTAATTGGCAGGTAGTTATCAGATTTTTAGGCCCGTGCGGACGGCCGTTAATAAACATTGAACACATGCCGCAAATTCCCTCACGGCAGTCATGGTCAAACACAATTGGCTCTTCACCTTTATTAATCAACAGTTCGTTTAAAACATCAAACATCTCTAAAAAGGACATATCCGGAGAAATATCCGAAATCTTATAATCAACAAGTCGTCCTTTAGTTTTGCTGTTTTTCTGACGCCAAACTTTCAGTGTTAAATTCATATTTCCTGTACTCATCTTTTTTGTATTGATTTGTAAGTATTGAGACTGAACGCAAAGAGCAATCTGTAAAACCCTATTTATAACTTCGTTGTGCTACCTTAATATTTTCAAACTTCAATTCTTCTTTATGCAACTCAAATTGCATATCTGCTTTGTATTTCCAAGCGGCAACGTAACTGTATTTTTCATCATCGCGCAATGCTTCCCCTTCTTCGGTTTGGTATTCTTCACGGAAGTGGCCGCCGCAGCTTTCGTTGCGATTTAAAGCATCAATACACATCAACTCACCCAATTCAATAAAATCGGCAACACGACCTGCTTTTTCTAACTCCGTATTCAATTCATCAGCAAATCCGGGAACACGAATATGATTCCAAAAATCTTTGCGCAAAGTTTTAATTTCTTCAATTGCTTGTTTTAATCCTTCTTCGTTACGCGCCATTCCGCATTTTTCCCACATAATATGGCCTAAACGTTTATGGAAATGATCTGCTGATTTGGTTCCTTTTATATTAATCAACCGCTCTAAGTCAGCTTTTACATTTGCCTCGGCTTCTACAAAGGCCGGATGATCTGTAGGAATTGCCTTTACCGAAATTTCTTTTGACAAATATGCTCCAATGGTGTATNATCAGCAAATCCGGGAACACGAATATGATTCCAAAAAAATCTTTGCGCAAAGTTTTTAAATCTTTCTACTATTGCTTGTTTATCCTTCTTCGTTACGCGCCATTCCGCATTTTTCCCACATAATATGGCCTAAACGTTTATGGAAATGATCTGCTGATTTGGTTCCTTTTATATTAATCAACCGCTCTAAGTCAGCTTTTACATTTGTCTCGGCTTCTACAAAGGCCGGATGATCTGTAGGAATTGCCTTTACCGAAATTTCTTTTGACAAATATGCTCCAATGGTGTATGGCAAAACAAAATAACCATCAGCCAACCCTTGCATCAAAGCAGACGCCCCCAGCCGATTAGCGCCATGATCCGAAAAATTTGCTTCACCAATGCAATATAGCCCCGGAATGGTGGTCATTAAATTATAATCTACCCAAATACCCCCCATGGTATAATGTACTGCCGGATAAATACGCATAGGGGTTTCATATGGATTTTCGCCTGTAATCTGAGCGTACATATCGAAAAGGTTACCGTATTTTTCTTTGATTACCTCTGTACCCAAACGCAAACAGGTTTCATTATCAGGCTGATAATTGCCTGCCTTAGCCGCTTGGATACGGCCATATCGCTCTGTATTTGCCTTAAAATCTAAATAAACTGCCAATTTTGACGCCCCAACTCCATAACCCGCATCACAACGTTCTTTAGCTGCACGAGAAGCCACATCTCGAGGAACCAGATTGCCAAATGCCGGATAACGCCGCTCTAAATAATAATCTCTTTCATCCTCCGGTATGTGTTGAGGTTTACGGTCATCTCCTTTTTTCTTTGGCACCCAAATACGACCATCATTACGTAAAGATTCAGACATCAAGGTCAGTTTAGATTGATGATCTCCCGAAACCGGTATACAAGTAGGATGTATCTGCGTATAACACGGGTTTGCAAAATAAGCCCCTTGTTTGTGTGCCTTCCAAACTGCCGTAGCATTGCTACCCATAGCATTGGTAGACAGATAAAATACGTTTCCGTAACCGCCGGTACCTAACACCACCGCATGGCCGAAATGACGCTCCAATTCACCTGTAATTAAATTACGAGCAATAATTCCTCTGGCTTTGCCCTCTATTTTAACAATCTCAAGCATTTCATGGCGAGTATACATATCTACTTTACCCATGCCAATTTGGCGCTCAAGCGCCGAATAAGCTCCCAATAATAATTGTTGCCCAGTTTGGCCTGCGGCGTAAAATGTACGCTGTACTTGTGTGCCGCCAAATGAACGGTTATCTAATAAACCGCCATACTCGCGCGCTAAAGGAACGCCTTGCGCCACGCACTGATCTATAATATTTGCGCTTACTTCTGCTAAACGGTATACATTAGCTTCTCTTGATCGGTAGTCTCCGCCTTTAATGGTATCATAAAATAAACGATATACGCTATCGCCATCGTTTTGATAGTTTTTGGCAGCATTTATACCTCCCTGCGCTGCAATAGAGTGCGCTCTGCGAGGCGAATCCTGAAAGCAGAAGCATTTTACTTTATAACCCATTTCCGCTAAAGTTGCCGCCGCAGAAGCTCCTGCCAAACCGGAACCAACCACAATTATTTCTAAACTTCTTTTGTTTGCCGGGTTAACCAAAGAGACAGACGATTTGTATTTTGTCCATTTAGCAGCTAATTCTCCCTCCGGTATATTTGAATTGAGTGTTGACATTTTGTTTAAATTTTTGTGTGCGCTGTCTGTTTAAGAAATCCAATCTAAAAATATTGAAATTGGCATCATGGCAAAAATTAAAGGAATAATGATAGAGAACCATATTCCAATTGTTTTTACCACAGGCGCCCATTTTTTGTGATTCCAGCCCAAACTTTGAAAAGCAGAAGCAAAACCGTGCAGTAAATGATAACTCAACGAAACAAGTCCGGCTACGTAAATTAAAACAACCCACCATTCTGAAAATACAGCTTTTAACCCTTGAAAAGTATCATGTTCTTCGCTGTTGAAAACAGCTGCTTTTGTTGGCCACCAAAAATGATAAAGATGAATGATTAAAAACATTAAAATTAGTGTCCCTAATAATCCCATTGACCTGGAATACCATTTGCTATTGGCAGATGCATTATTGTAGGCATACGCTACCGGTCTGGCTGCTTTGTTTTGTTGAGTAAGTAATATTGCCTGTACAATATGCAGGATAATTCCTACAAACAGCCCAATTTCCAAAATGCGGACAACAAGGTTGTGCGACATGAAATGAGCTGCTTTGTTAAAGACAACCCCTCCATCATTAATGAAAATCAAGGAGTTAATAGAAACGTGAAACAATAGGAAGGAAATCAAGAAAAAACCCGACAAACCCATAACAAATTTCTTACCTACAGACGACGTTAAAGCCTTAGCGAAGTAACCCATTAGATTATATTATTAAATTTCTCTACGCAAAAATATTTAAAATTGACTTACAACTTTTAAATAAGCCTGACATTTTGCTAACAAATAATCAATTTAGAAACATTTTAAATTGCCTGTTTTAGAAAAACATATCTTTAATCCAAGAAGTTATATTTTGCCTTTGAAATAAAAAAAGAGAGGTTTAAACCCCTCCCTTTTTTGATGTATATTTGGATAAATTAGTTTCCGAACGAATAAGTGAATATGCCTTCATCGCTTACTCCTGATATGGTTGTTTTGCCATCTCTATCGTTGCCCAGCGCTTTTTCAACATCAGCCGGAGTGTTTACCGGAATATTATTAACTTTTGTAATTAACAAACCTTTGCTTACCCCCCAATAATCAAATAATTTACCTGCTTCAACACCGGTAACTATCACCCCGCTTTTAACATTATATTTGGCTTTCATTTGCTCGCTTGCAGGAGCAAAAGCAGCGCCCAGTTTAGCAACGGTGGCACTGCCAGATTTTGCGTTTGATTTATTGGAAGCCAACGCCGTATTTGATTCTCCTTTCAAAATAACACTTATTTCTTTCATCTTACCATCGGCTTTTAAAACAGAAAGATTTACTTTATCGCCGGGATGCATACGAGCAATTTTCTCTTGTAAATCGGGCGAGTCATAAACAACAACTCCGTTAACTTTTTTGATAATATCGCCCTTGGCGATGCCTGCCGCCTGTGCGCCGCCTCCAGGCATTACATCGTTCACATACAAACCATTAATATCTTTGATTTTTAATCGATCGGCTTGGTCTGCATCAAGAGCCACAAAAGTTACTCCAATAAAACCGCGTTTAACTTTGCCATACTCTTTAAAATCTTCGAGTACTTTTTTAGCCAAGTTAATTGGAATGGCAAAGCCATAACCTTCATTTATTCCGGTTTTTGATGCAATAGCCGCATTAATGCCAATTAATTCTCCATTACTGTTTATTAAAGCGCCCCCGCTATTTCCACGATTAATAACTGCATCTGTTTGAATATAAGACTCTATACTTTCGTTTACAGGCAGTTGTCCGGTTTCTTGGTATCTTTGATAATCTTCCGGCGACATATCTTTATAATTCTCGCTAGCCAATATGCCAATATTACGAGATTTTGCACTAACAATACCCGCTGTAACGGTAGATTGCAAATCTAACGGGAAACCAATCGCTAACACCCATTCGCCAACTTGAACGTTATCAGAATTCCCCATTTTAGCAAATGGTAATTTGGTAGCGTCAACCTTAATCAAAGCTAAATCAGTATTGGGGTCTTTTCCTATTACTTTTGCCGCTACTTTTTTACGGTTTGACAGTATCACTTCAATTTTATCAGCTTTATCAATCACATGATTGTTGGTAACAATGTAACCATCCGAGGTTAAAATTACTCCGGAACCTGATCCGAATTGAGGCAAACGTTGTATACGCCCTCTACCGCCAAAGCCAAAAAATTGATCAAACATATCGCTCATATCTCCCCTATCTTGATTACCGCTGTTGGTATCATAAATGGTTTTGATATGTACAACCGCAGGGGAAACCAACGATGCCGCTTGTACAAAATCGGAGACACCGACAGACGATGTTTTTACGGGATTGTTTGCAAACATCAAATTTTGTTTCTCTTCCAACGTATAACCATCGGTTTTGCGCTCCATCAATTTATAAGCGCCAAGTGAAAGTCCTCCTCCTAAAAAAGCCGCCAGTACAATTAATCCTATTTTTTTCATCTTACTTAAACTATTTTATTTTTAACCAGAAACCTTTTGCAGATTTCTTTTTCATAATATGTTTATTACTACAAATTCGATTATCCAAATTTAATGCCATATGAACAATATTTAAACTCAAATAGTCTTAATTTTGTGTTAAAAAATGTTAAAACTAATTTTTGCAGGCAAATTTGTCTGATTTATTTAACTTTAATCAAAGATTCTATCCTTTTTTAATAAAAAACAATGAATATCCATTTTTATAAATATCAAGGTGCAGGAAATGATTTTATCCTGATTGACCATCGAACCAATCTCCAAAAGAACATTGATTACAACACGATAGCTCAACTTTGTAACCGGCGATTTGGTATTGGAGCCGACGGCTTGATGTTTCTATTAAACCACCATGAGTATGATTTTGAAATGGTATATCATAACGCTGACGGAAAACCCGGCAGTATGTGTGGAAATGGCGGTCGTTGCATCGTAACTTTTGCCAAACACTTAGGCATTATTAATCATGAAACTAATTTTTTGGCAGTTGACGGCTCGCATTATGCCAAAATTTCATCAGAAAATAATTGGGTAGAATTACAAATGATTGACGTTGAACAAATAACAAATGATGGAGAGGCTTACGTATTAAACACAGGATCGCCGCATTATGTTAAACAAGTAACCAATTTGCATAGTTTAGATGTATTTACGGTTGGTAGCGCTATCAGAAACAATTTCGCTTATAAAAAAGATGGTATTAACGTTAATTTTGTAGAATTAAAGGCCAACCATTTATTTGTGCGTACTTTTGAACGGGGGGTAGAAAACGAAACTTGGGCTTGTGGAACAGGTGTAATAGCTGCATCTATGGCCATGGCTAAATACAAAGGGCAAACCGGGCATATTGAAACCCTCGTAAAAGTACGGGGAGGTATTTTGAACACCAAATTTGATTACGATGGGCAAAAATTCAGCAATGTATTTTTATGCGGCTCAGCCATGCCGGTATTTAAGGGCAGCCTGGAAATTGGAAAGTAAACGGAAGTATTTCTCACAAAGGGATGGATTTAACTTTTATTCAAAATAATTTTATGGAAGCTCGATCATATGCTTAAGATTCTAACAAGAACTCAAAATCCTTGCTGAGCCTTCTGAAGTTACCCGGCCATGAGTTCTTTCCACCACCTATCTTTTGGGGTTCAACTTTCCCGATGTATAGTCTCATTAGTTTTTTCTCTAAAATCAAACCAATGATTTTTACGCTTATTTTAGTGACCTCTTTTATAAAATCTTAACCATACATTTTTAAGCAGTTTTATTTAATTTTCTCGGTTCATCTTTAATTTTACGTTTTGGGCGAGAAAAAAAGACTGACGTTACATAAAAAAGATTTGCGTTAACGCATTATTTTACTTTTTTCAGAATTACCTTGTTTCAATGGCAAAATGATTTATAGCAATTTCTTTAAGCATTCCTTTGCTCAAACAAATAACGGATAGAGCGTCATACCCGTAATCTTGTTCGTCTTTGCTTTTAATATGAAACCGACAAGGCTTTTTAATTTAACAGCGCCAACAACAAATACCGCATCGGCACTGCGCACAGCATAAAACCGATGATTTATCTTTTTTAATTTCAGTTGTTTAATAAAAAATTTTAGCCGACAACTTCCAAATAAAAAAATATATCGTTAAAATCATCTATTCTATCTAAATTTGGCGGATGCTGAAAAAATTGAAAATAGCCCTTGGCGCCGACCATGCAGGCTTTTCTTATAAAGAAATGCTTAAAATTTACTTGGGCAATCAATACGAATTAAAAGATTTTGGTGCATACGATAATCTTTCTGTTGATTATCCGGATTTTGCGCATCCGGTGGCAATAGCCGTAGAAAGTAAGGAGTTTGATTTAGGCATTCTTATTTGTGGAAGCGGTAATGGAGTTTGTATAACGGCCAATAAGCATCAAGGCATTAGAGCCGCCCTCTGTTGGAATGCCGAGCTGGCAGCATTGGCCAAACGGCATAATAACGCCAATATTATTTGCATTCCGGAAAGATTTGTGTCTGAACACGTTGCCCAAGAAATGGCAACGGCCTTTTTAACGACCGAATTTGAAGGAGGCAAGCATCAAAACAGAGTTAATAAAATATCGTGTTAACAACCATTTTATAAATAAATATGAATAAAAACTTTTTACTTTGGGGCTTGGCGCTGATTTTGGGTTTGAACGCCCAAGCTCAAGTTGATGCCAACGCCATAAAATTTGCCAAATCGGTTAATCCGGCCAACGCAAAGACGCATTTGTCTGTTTTGGCTTCTGATGAGTTTGAAGGGCGCGAAACTGGCAAAAAAGGCGCTTGGATGGCTGCTGATTATATCAAAAAACAGTTTCAACGTTTCGGTTTAAAAGGCCCTGTTAAAGACAGTAAAAATTCTTATTTTCAGCCGGTTGGTTTTTTCAACAAAACCTTTGAAAACACCGTCTTATCGGTTAATGGTGAAAATAAAGAAAACCTTATAGACTTTTTTGTTTTTCCAAATGTTGCCGATCAGTACGGATTTAACATAAAAACCAATACCGTTATTTTTGCCGGTTACGGCATTAGTAAAAGCGGATACGATGAGTATGCCGGAATTGACGTAGCGGGTAAAGTGGTAATGATTTTTGCCATCGACCAACCTCCTTTGGCAGCCGACTCTTCTCAACAAAATGAGATAAGCAGCAAACAAGCAAAAATCAAATTTCTTTTAGAAAACAAAGCTGCAGGCGTTTTGCTAATTAATACAACGGTTGACCTGCTTTCTCCCCAAATGAAAACTTATATCTCAAACGGGTTGGAATATTTAAAATCTGACAAATCTAATTCAGATAAAACGATACCCATCGTAAATATAGGAACTAAACTGGCAAACGAAATTCTTGCCAAAGCAAATACCGATTTAGAGACCGTTAAGAAACAAATTGCCGATACTAAAAGACCGGCCTCTATGCTAATTGATATCCCTGTTTCTTTTTCAACTAAGGTAAAAGATACGCCGCTGAGGGCAGAAAATGTGCTGGGTTTTTTAGAAGGCTCTGACCCAAAATTAAAAAATGAAGTTTTGGTATTAACGGGTCATTATGACCATATAGGTTTAAATCAAGATCCAAATGCTACAGATAAGGTTTTCAATGGTGCAGACGATGACGGTTCTGGCACAACAGGCGTGCTTTTAATAGCCGATGCTTTTACTAAAGCCAAAAAGGCCGGAAAAGGGCCAAAACGCAGCATTTTGTTTATGACCGTAGTAGGCGAAGAAAAAGGCTTGTTAGGTTCTGAATGGTATTCAGAGCATCCTGTTTTTCCACTAAAAAATACCATTGCCAACTTAAACATCGATATGATTGGCCGTACCGGCGAACTATATTTAGGCACGCCCGATAGCGCTAATTATGTATACTCGGTAGGCTCAAACATGCTTAGCTCAGAACTGGCCAAAATTCAGCAAGACATCAACAACGCTTACACAAAAATTAAATTAGATTTTAAATATGATGAGCCAAATGATCCGGAACGCATTTATTACCGTTCTGATCACTATAATTTCGCCAAACACAATATCCCGATTATTTTTTATTATGATGGCATGCTGGGCAAAGATTATCACGGTTTAGGCGATGAGGTTCACAAAATAAATTTTGATTTGCTGGCCAAGCGAGCTCAACTCATTTATTATATAGCTTGGGAATTGGCAAACCGTCCCAATCGCCCTGTGGTAGACAAAAATGAAAAAGGTATTTCCGATTAAATAAAAAATCAAATCCCGCTATCGTTTTTGCCAGCGGGATTTTTTTATTTTCCAACCCGAGGCAATAATTAGAAAAGCCTGAACAGAATGTTTTTATTTTGTACCCTCATTCAATTTTTGGTAAGCGTTTTTCTTCATCAAATGTAATCTTTATATTTGAACCTTATGAGTATTGCCGATGATTTCTTGCTTAAAGCGGAAGAGAAAGCGTTTGATCTTTCCCATCGTAAAATCATTAATTACAATATCAATAAATACAATTCAGCGGTAGAAAACGGTTTATCCGAATTTTATAATCTGGAATTATCTAAAAGAAAAGCCGGTGCGATAAAATGGCGCGTAATGGAAAATCTCGACAAGTTTTTACTGGAGTTTGAAAGCAATTTTCAGAAACGGGGAGGTAAAGTTATTTGGGCAAATGATGCTGAAGAAGCTCAACGCAAAATTCTGAACATCATTAAAAAAGCAGGCGGCAAATCAGTCATCAAATCCAAAGCAATGACTACCGAGGAAATCCATCTCAACGGATTTTTGGAACAAAACGGCATCGAATCTTTAGAAAGCGATTTAGGCGAATATATTGTTCAACTGTTGGGGCAGCCTCCGTATCATATCGTTACGCCCGCCATGCATCTCAGCAAAGAAGATATTGCAAAGCTGTTTCATGAAAAGTTTGGCCTTGCGGCCAATGCCACCCCTGAGCAGCTTACACAAAAAGCCAGAGAACTTCTTCGCAAAAAATACCTTATTGCAGACATAGGCATTACGGGCGGAAATTTTTTAATTGCCGATACCGGAAGTATTGCCATCACCGAAAATGAAGGAAATGCACGATTAACAACTACTTTTCCTAAAATTCATATCGCTGTTGTTGGTATAGAAAAAATCATTCCCTCCATAACTGATTTAAACCTTTATTGGCCTTTGCTGGCCAGTCATGGCACAGGGCAAAATTTAACCGTTTATAATTCTATTTTAAGCGGCCCTCGCCAAGCTGATGAAACCGATGGCCTGATGAAATGTATGTAGTACTTTTAGATAACGGACGGACAAAACTGCTTGCCCAAAAAGAACAACGACAAGCTCTTTACTGTATTCGTTGTGGCGCTTGCCTAAATGCTTGTCCTGTTTACAAAAACATAGGAGGCCATACCTACAACACTACTTATGGCGGTCCCATAGGCTCTATTATTACTCCTCATTTTAAAGGCATGGCCGCATTTAAACACTTAAGTTATGCTTCCAGTCTATGCGGAAAATGTACGGAGGTATGTCCTGTAAAAATTGATATCCATAAAATGCTGCTGCTTAACCGGAGAGATGCGGCGGCTAAGGGCATAAATACCCGATGTGAAAATCTGGGATGGAACCTTTGGAAAAAAGGGATGCTTAAACGATCTTTAATGGATTTTTTTAAAGGAAAAACAAAAAATACGCTCCTAAATTTTTTTTTCAAAAAAAGATGGGGTAAATATCGCAAAATGCCAAAGGTAGCGCAAAAATCGTTTGCTAGGCAATGGGAAGAATACCAAAAAAACCAAACTATTTAGCTTGTTTACACTTTTAGCCCTATTTCGGCAAGAGAAAAATAAACGCCTGCCCAAAAAAGGCTTAGGATCATAAACTTCGGCCACAGGATTAAAGAAACTCTACCATTGTAGAGCGGGCATAACACCTGCGCTTTTCATTCTCTTATTTTTTGAAATTGCCGCTATCTTTTTCGGGGTAAAAATGGCTTTTCAGGCTAACTCTTCAACCAAAGAAGCGTATCTTACACTTTTATTTTGTCAATTTTCCGATGTATAACGGCTGTTTTTTACGTCCCATAACTTGGCATCATGGCTCATATCGGTTCATAACGATCCGCCTTTGGTTGTTTTTGCACCTCTTTTGGCCGAAAAAAGCCTTATCCGGAAACATTCATCAGGAATATGATTTTGGTGTATATTTAAAAACAAAAGATTCAGGCGCTGTGTAATCGCACCGTTTTTTTTAGACC
>MPNW01000460.1:0-27261 GCA_011800805.1 Hirudo medicinalis
TCGAGGTATGCTCGATACAACCGGGTACACCTGGAATGCCTCCCTTTTGGACTGAAATGTCTACGTACTGGTTCGACATCACGAACTCCGTGAGCCTCGATGCCATGATGGAGAAAAATATTTTCCCTTCTACATTCAGCAGCGATATTGGTCTGAATTGGTTCAGCAATTGATTGACAATAATCTAAGATTAAAAACTTTGATCGCATGATTAATCGATATTAAAAAAATTAATCAACCTGCAGCCCTATTATTGAGCATAGTTTTTAGGTCTGCCGATTGGGTTTGAAGCTTGAGCTCTTTTCCTTAGGAGATTTTGGTCTGGACATTCTATAGCGAAAATATATGTTACATAATTTATTTTTTTTAATAATTCTTCGGCAATATTTTTTAAACTAATTTAAAAGTATATTGGGAGTCATGTAATCCGGGATGCGATTTTACTTTACAAATAGTATTAATACTTGAACTTGAAACTTATTTTTCCACAACATTTGAATGAATGTGAATGTTATGTGATTTTGAATTTAGGGACCTCTGCGGAAGAAAGTCTTACCATATGCCAGTCCCTTGGCGAATGTTTATTGCAAACAAAAGCATTCACATTTTTTGCGACACATTGTACAAGATTAATGTTGATGTCTGAACTTTATCCGAACGTGGAGAAGTTAGAATAAGATTTGCAAATGGTTTCATTTTATATCATTTAAAAATATTCTTAAAAATTTGTTTAGCTATTATTTTAATGTTCATCATGTGATGCCTCATTCTTGCGATAATGGAGATACTTATCATGTTGATTATTCACATATGCTTATAAAAGGGAAAATGAAACATTTTCACTATGGTGAGATTGAATGGGGCAAGGCTAGGGTTTGGGTTAGGTTATTATATTTGAATCAGAATTCATTGTTTGTCTTCATTTCAAGGTATTCATCTAGCCAGTATCTCAACTCTTCCAGCCAGCTTATCAATTGAAGCAAGTCATGTATGCGGATATATCGAAAAACGTAAACAGGTTTGTTGATTAGAGAGCTTTTTCAAATTTAACAGTCCTCGAAATCTACCCCACTACATCATCTTAAAATAAATACATTTTAAACATTGTTTCAAGAGGTGTTTTGATTTACCCGAAGAAAGTCGGAGATTATTTGTTTTCAAGCTGTACAGACAACTGGAAATAATTTTTAACAACAGTTGTTCTGTGGATGAATTGAGGAAGAACTTCATCGATTTGAAGATAAGCTGCGTTATTGATTAATATGGAGACAAATTAAAAAAAAAATCTCCGTACTCAATCTAAGTACTGAATTGGCACTTTTTCTTTGCGGATGTTTGAAAATAAATAACGTACTTAGTAAAACTTTTGCCTTAATTCTTTGGATTTTATGGAGCTTTTATATATGTCTAAAGGTTCTTGGAAATTCTAGCTGTCGCGAAACTTAAAAGGATAACTTCATTTGTTGAGGTGCTAGCACTGATTAGTCTAGGCTTATCAAGTTACATCGGGCCAGTAAGTTACAGTAATGCAAGCACTAAAGAATCCGGAGATTTTTGAGAGGTCGAACTTAGCAGGTTTAATACTAATTCAAGTTCTGGGAATGGCCAGCATTCGCTGAGCTTAAGATGCGCATGCCGAAACTGTTTTTTTTTGTGGGAAGTGACATATCGACGAGGGAGTCTGGTCGGTGATCCGAGTCCTTGCCTTCCTGGGATATTGATTGGCCAAAGTGACGGGCAAAAGTCAACTCACTGGCAGCAACATTTCATACCCATTCCAGTTCTCTACGGTTTTGCTTCACCGGTGAGCTGGCCTAATCGCCCTCGATTTTTCTTCACCGCCTTTCAATCAGCGTTTGCGACCTAACAGGCGGGATGATGGTTCTTGGTGCTCAACTAAAGTGATAAGCCCAATTATAAATTAACTCCCATTTCTGCTTATTTTATTAGATAGGCATACATTCCATGGGAATTAAATAAAAATAAGAAGCGGTATCGATATCAACGACACTTTTAATATACAGTTTTAATTCCAAGTAATAAAATCAGGAAGCGAAATGCTAAGGGCTTTACTTATACATATATATGTAGTATTGTAATAACCGACGGGGCTCAGAAGATGTGAATTTGTTTTTGTTCAAATGATTTTTGTTCAAAAATTATCCACTTTACAAGATGATGGTGTAACTCGCTAATACCGCAATCACACAATATTCTGGTTCCTAGCTATTGCGTAACAACCCCTTGCGTGATTAACAGACGAATAGAAATATTGGAAACTGGGATCTTGTGTGGGATGATATAGCTTAATTTATCACAAAAAGCGATGAACTGATAAGACGTCACAAAGCTTTGACACCCCCTTCCCCTTCAAAAAAGTCAATATTAAATAAATTTTTTTTAAATGCATAAGAATATTATATATATATATATATATATATATATAAAGTGAGAATAGGGATATTTTAACTTTGCAGCAAAACAGTTGACAGTTTTGCCCCTTATCGAGGTGTCTATGTTAAACAAAGAGAAATAGTAAACCCATACATATTGAAAAATAGAAGACAAGTTTAACACATCTGTAGACAAGATATGAGAAGAAAATTAGCAGCTATTATAATTAAGTAAAAAGAGCCTTGACAGTAGTTTGTTTGGTACTAGGAAGGCGTTGAATTAGAATAATAGTTCAAATGTCTTATTCCAGGCTTCTTGACGGGAAACGATCGCAGTTCTAAGGTCAGGCTCGACAGTACTTTCTTCACGTTCAGCTTCATTGACACAGGCATCATTGTCACATGCAATTTAACATCCTTCATCCACAAAATAGTGAAAAATCTGGAGGAAGAACAGATATAAATTGTTGTGTCCCAACTCCTTTACGAAAATTAAAGCTC
Organism: Hirudo medicinalis; assembly: GCA_011800805.1. Taxonomy (NCBI): domain Eukaryota; kingdom Metazoa; phylum Annelida; class Clitellata; order Hirudinida; family Hirudinidae; genus Hirudo; species Hirudo medicinalis. Next base: position 2,895 of record MPNW01000460.1, read on the forward strand.
TCTCTTTCAGCAATGGACCTATTATTGCTAGATTCTTGGAGTGATCTAGGTAGACCCTTTCAAACACGTTGCCATTAACTATTATACGCTATACTGATATTGGCTTTCTTTTACTCGTTTGCTTTGACTTCTTCCTCAATATTCCCGTTTCTTTTAACTCTTTTTTTCCTTGCGATGATGTTCGATATCTGGTTACGGTTACTTGTTGAAGTCTTTGATAAGTTTTGAGATAGAATTAGTTCTTTCTTAATCAGAAATTACAATTTTTTTGCAATGGCAGCCAGTCTTTTCTGAAGCTAATAACCTAGTGAAAATTGATCAAATGACGCTCAAATACGTACGAATCAGTAGGCAGGAAGTTTGAAATCTAGCATAAGCATAAATCCAACGATACATTTTGCGCAATTTTGTTTTTTTTTTTAAATGCATTTTTTAGTTTTAAAATGTTTTTATTGGCAAGTTTCGGAGCCATTGTAGGCATGTTTCATTAAAGTTTCACAAGTTCATTGTTTAGCACTGTAGGGGAGACCACGGGTTAAATGCAACAGCTTATGTAGATGAGCGCTATAAAATTTTAGCATAAACTAGCCTTTCTTGTACATAATTGTTTTTATGTCTGTAAAAACTAATTTGTTTGAAGGAGGTTTCAAATTTGGCAGACGATTTTTTTTAATCGGCAATAAAAAGTAAATATTTGTGTTTTGGTAACTTTTTTAACTTCAGCGAACTATTTTGATTTAATTTAATATTTATTGTTGTCAAGTTGGATATGAAATTTAACTTGAAAATGCATTTAGTTGTTTTATTGCAAATCAACGTGATCAAAGAAATTTTACATCAAAAAGTCGATTGATGGCTCCGGGGTTGGTTGCAACATATTAATCTGCAACTACTCAATTTTATATCAAATCTCGAGCGTTTTTTCAGTAAATTGGTCACACAACAACATATTTGCAAAAAAATATTTTTATTTGAAAATGAATTTTTTTAAATAGCCATCTTTATGTTAGATTTTAAAATTTATTTTGACCCTTAGCCTGAGAAATTACAAAAGAATTGCTGAAAGAGGTTTGGTAAGCTAAGCAATAATGTTAGAAGCAGCAATATCAGTTATTGATAATAGATCTAGTTTGAGACAGACTGCCAAAAATTGCAAGATTCACTATTCAATACTATCCCGCTATATTCAGAAGGTTAAGTGGCTCGTGAAGTTATCACAGTGATGCCAACATCTGGCTCTAAATCAAATCTAAACTTTTTTCTGATGAGCAAGAAAAATTGATTGCCAAATATTTAAATTAAGAAACTCCGGGACTGCAGAGTTCCGGCAGGAAATCCTCAGAGGAGTGTCCTTAAGGGTTTCGATCTGACGCTCTCTGGGATTGGGCCGCAAAAAGTGATCAGCGGGTGTCCCTGCTGGATTGTTAACTTTCACCTCCATGTACTTGTCCCCTAACACAGCCTTACTTCTTCTTTCCCCTTTCTTCGAGCGCGCTTTTCCTCGAACTGAGAGTCAGCCTGTATTTGATTAAAGTCCGTTTACATAACTAAGATGACTTGGACTGAGAGTCGGCCTTCTGTTGGGCTGTTTATATAAGCTTAGATGCACCGGCTTGAGTAGTAGTATTTTATTAATGTCCTCAGCAAACTTGATGAATAGGGCATCAACGAAGACAGCAAACAAAATTTCATAATATGTGATAGATGTTGGTGACATCAGATTTCAACGGTTTTTATAAATCCACTGGTGTATTAGCTCTACACTAGCAGTATTGCTTATGCATGGACTTAACTCCAGTGGATTTATTTTGTCCCTCATTGCTCTTCTCAGGCTTGATTGGGCAGGACATTCCATTAAGAAATGCTGGACAGTCTCATCTCCTTGAGGACAGGTTTGGCATTTACTGTCTGCGTGACGCCTCGTCTTAAGTAGGTGTTAGAGCGATTTAGAGCGCATTTTTCAAGACAGAGTTTAGAGATCAAAGTCTCCTTCCTCCTTGAGGCACATTGGAATTTGCTCTTTTCTCCACTAGTTTATACTGCTTCTCTTCTTTGTTTTCCCATCTGGTGTGCCATTGCTGCAAGATATTTTGGTCGATGATCTTCTTCATGTCCTTGCCTTGTTGGATTGTTGCCGTAATCCAGCTTTCAGTTGGATTCTTGTTTTTAGCAGCTTTTGCCAAGGCGCCCGCTTGCTCATTTCTAGGAATTCCAACATGGGCAGGTATACAGACCAGTGTGATTTCTTAAAGCTCTGAAATAGTAGAAAGAATTCTGTAAACATCCGGGTCGTCATAGCCATTGTTGCTTTCTTCCAAGTTCATCAGAGAACTTATGGAGTCAGTGAAAATGAATGTGTCTCCCCCTGGAAGGATTCTTTCATAGCAGTGCAGCAGATAACTCTCGATGGCTGATAGAATACACGCTATTGGCTGTCTCTTTTTGTCCACAGCCAATGGGACACCGTTTCAGCTGCTTCCGACATTCTTTTCATTATCTAGTCTCTTTCTCTGCTTGACAAGTCAATTTCTCTGAGGAAGGTGTAACTGGACCTACCAACTAATCCTCGCGCTCCAACTTCAATGGCGAAGAAATGTACTCTATACCCTTTGTCTGTCAGATCCATCGCGATCTCGAAGTACTTGTCTTAAGTGTACTTCACTTATATAGCGTCATATGCATAGCGTCAGAGGCAATACAAGTGTTCATTAACGTCAGAGGCGCTTCTTGTCAACCATTTATATAACGCTCCTTCCCAAGGGCGCTTGCGGCAGTGCAGGCTGGGTTTCGAACACGACACATTACGACTGTTGCCATTACCGCCGTACGAAGGAACGTAACCCGTTCGGCCAACCTGTACGCTTATACGTCTTCTTTGAGAACATTGCTTAATTCCATTCTGTCTTCCCAAGGGACTGTGTCAACTCTAAAAGGTGATGGTGTCTGCCTTCGTGGATGCCATTATTGCGTTATTGTCTCCTGAATCACCTGGGGATAGTGTCTCATTCCTCCGATATCGGCTGCAGTCAATTAATCGTTTGCGTTCTCTAGATCTCTCCTTGGAGTTTTGCACTTGTTCCTGGCATACTGTGATGCGTTTTCTCGCAGAAAGTATATCCTCCTTTGTGGGACGGACTCGCGAGAGTTTGCCTTTGAACAGGCTGCTTCCATTGCTTCGACCACTATTTACAGTAATTGGTTGTGCCGCCATGTATACCGACCTTGCGCCTAGGCATATTTACAGCTTGGTAGGACATGCAGAAGCGTCTGGACATCTCCACGGAGCACACATCTGGTATCTTCTACCAATCCCCATTTTCGCAGGTTGTCACGAGAGGGCAGTCAGTCGTAGGAGGATCTGATTACAAAAGACAATCGGAGCGGTGGTATGCTCCAAGAGATTGATCTCTGCCACGCTTCATTACACGTTGTCCGCTGGCCTCGTTGGCTTTGCTGCACTGCTTTTGTGATCCTGTCATTTCCTATATCCCTTTTCCTCTCTTGGATGATTAACGCCGATCTTTGGCCTGCGTTGGCTTGTGACCATCAGATGGAGTGATTCCAGCCTATCCCATGTCGACCGACTTGGATGGCCTCATATCTCTTCAAAGGTCAGAACTTTGGACTTTTCTAATTTTTCTTGGGCATTGATCTTCCTGCCAGATCTAAGAAGTGGTCTGGATCCACGGATTGTGCTGTCCGTTGAGTTGTTAATCATCAAATGCGTTCTGATCTTGTGGCAATCCCAGCCACTTCCTGGTGAGTCGGTTGATCTCTCCAGCGCTTCCACTGTAGGCCGACTACTTTCATACATTAATAACGGCCACAATAGCCTAGGGAGGACACAAACTGTACCATCCACACCTTAAATCATCCGGGAAGAGACACTCCACCAATCGCCTCCTTCATCATTCTCCGTATAGCAGTTTCTCGATTTCTGTCCTTGAGGTTTATGTCAAACACTATCCTTACGCTCTTCACTAGCTCTTATTGAACGGTTGAGATTCGTTGCCCCGCCATCTGAAAGAAGACAGCGAACGTTCCCTCATGTTAAGGCTAGACTCCTGGATTTCGCAGGTTTGAAGGTCATTCTACACCAATCGAGCAGGTCGTTCATTTTGTCCAGACTCCTCTGAACTGTCTGCTTTCTCTGTGGTGTCGTCCATGAACGCCTTAATTGAAGACCTTAATTCAGCTCTACCTGTTTCCCAGGCTGACTCGAAGAGTATGTACAGAATTGTTAGTACCCTGGGACATCTCTTGCAGAGGAGACAGGGGATCCCGTTGTGGAAGAATCAGAAACAATAAAACTTGATATTACATTGCTAACTCACTAAACAAATTATTTGTATTTATAACTTTTATTAAAGACATTAATTACAGTAAAAACTGCCCATATAGACACATTAATATAGAGAAAACTGTGTCTAAGGACATTTTTTTTTCAAGAATGGATTTTTCTATTGCACAATTTTACCCTATTAGGGGAGACAGTTAGGGGTTGGTCATTTTTTTATTTATGGATTAAATCAAAAGTATTGTAGCCCATATTTAAGCTTTATATCTTGGCACCCAAACTTTAGTAAAATCAGATCATCGCCTACTTCACTAAACCATTTGTGTTCCGATCATATGACCTCCTCCAGATGTTCATCTGGCTAGTTGTTGGGGGAGACTTGATTCAGTGTCTCTCTGGACTCATCCAGGACTCGCATCTGTGCACTCCTGATGTGTTGTCTATGACCGACTTTGATCAGATGGTGGCAGTACGACCAGGTGCTTACTGATTTCTTTGATAAATTACACCCAGAAGTGAATCTTGGATCCCGTGGACATCGTCAGTCATAGTTTTCATTTCAGAGAAAGTCGAAACCTCTTCAGGCTTAGAAATCAAAAAGATGTTGCTACTAATGACTTCAGGTGTCATTCGAGCATAATCTCTGTTTCTTCGTGTAAAGCTACGTTCCTACTATTCCAGAAGAAAAACATCCTGCAAAAACGCTGGAGGTTGATTAGTGAGGCAACGGGTAATGGAGGGATCGATTCGGCGTCATCTTGTCCATCTTCATTGTACTTCTTCAGAGGTCTAGGAAAGATTTCTTTGTGACAAGCTATGTGACACAAGCAATTTAAACAATGAAGCCCCCCCCGTCGGACTATGCTGACTTATTGAATTCGGAATTCTTGCGATTTTCACAAACTTCATATGAGGTTTCTCGACTGAAGGAGCTCCTCATGCTATCCTTTTCATGTTTCTATTCAGAGGAATATTTTTTTTTATTGAGAGACAAATCTATCGCTATCTAGCAGAGTTTTTTTTTTGATCAGTTGATTTTGCTGTATTAGAAGGTGTTATCGACATTTTAAGTTCACAATTGATTTTGATTTCATTTATCTTTATTTAGATTTGGACTGTTAGAATTTTATACATTTGCTATGTCGGCTCGCTTGACTCTTGATAAAAAAAGGCGATAATTGGAAGTGCTTTGCTGAATTGCGAATATAGTGTTGATCCCTCAGGATTTATTTTTTGAATAAGTGGTCAGTTCAATGTATTATATTTAAGTAATAAAAACATTTCTGTTTCTTTTCAAGTGATGCAGTAATGGCTTTCAATGGAGACGATCAGGATTACAAAAGTTAGTTTATGATTATAAATAAATAAATTTTACGCGGAAGTTTATTGGAATATGTGACATAAAGGTGATTTGATTTATAGAAAGAATTCTGAAGAAATATAGCGACCTCAGAGGGGAATTGCATCTCATTGATATATGCAGGAATGACACCTCAGGTCTTGGTATTAGCCTTGTAGGCAATAAAGACCTGACTGTGATGAGCATTTTCGTCAATGCCTTAAAAGAAGGATACCCTGCTGCTAATTCTGGTCAAATATTTGTAGGAGATGAATTACTCGAAGTTTGTATATCAGCAACTTTTGTTTTGATTACATATATTACATTTGATTAAAAGTCACTAAAATTATGTTCCTCAAAATCAGTTCATTATCTACGTTTTACTCTCTAGTGGTTATTATCTCTCATTATTGTCTATCATCACTGTGAAATTCGATGTTGATATTTGACTTTATCAGAGCAGTTTGGAATACATACATTATACTTTTGATCTGTTTTGCATTCAGGTTAATGGACAGAGCCTATTTGGAAGAAGCCATTTGAACGTTACCCCTATTTTTAATGCTATTACCTCAAAGAAAGTTAAACTCCTTCTTCTTAGGTTAGATGGTCATATTCGCTTACTGAATATAAGGCAGAAAACCAATGGGTGTTAATGTGTGTCAGTTGAAAATATGATCTGATACTTACTGTAACTAAACTTCAGTATAACTAAGGCATCAAATCATGAGAGACTTATAAATGCATTAGAATCAATCTTGTTTTATGCATTTTTAATGTTTCAAGTTTAAGCTATTGGCAAGAAGTATGGTTTCTTTATTTTAAAATAAATTAAAAATAAATCATAATCATTAGGACATGATGAAAGATGCCTCATAATAAGCTACTTTGTTTAAAATGTTTTTGTGCAGGTCTAAAGAATTTTTAAATCATATTGCTGTACCTCCAGCTTCATTCAAAGTATCTGATGTTAGTGTAGTTTTATTTATGTAAATTTATTTTATTATAACTTTATAATTATTTACATATTTTAGTTGTTGCAATAACTTCTGTCACCTATTACATAGTACTTTGAATATTTTGTTTAGTTTAAAATTTTGATATAAAATTTTTTTTAGATTATGAATTATTTTGGTATGATTAATGAAAATAACATCAGAAATAAAGTTTTAATGGTAGACTTTAATTTATTGAAAATGTTGGCTTAATGAATTTTTAATATTGTTCATGTATAGGTAGCATTAATTGTTGGGATTGACTTGATTGAGATTGATTACTTGACAAAAATCACTTCATTTAATTTATTTTTATCATTATCTCTGAAGGAAATGGGAGGTTATACACTAGATCACAAAACTGACAAGACATCTCAATACATTAATAAGTAATTGTTATTAAGAGCGGAGATCTACGAAGCTAAAATTGAATGTACATTTCTAATATTACTTTTATATGATGCCCATTGTGTGGGATATAGCAAAATATTCAGCTTGTATTTTTATGAGATTGATTAAGGAAGTGAAACTTTGAACATTTTTTGAACCAGTGTTTGGATCAACATTCAAATCTCTGTCAAAGTTATATTTTTCACATACAATACTATATTAATTAATTACAGTGCTAGAAATATTATTACGACATACCCACTTTTTTGATAACTTCCACATAAATTAACATATCTTGATGAAATTTTCAGCCTTAGTTATGCAATGGACTTTAATCAAATAAATAAAAAGAAATTTTCAGCAATTAAATAAATCGCAATTTAAAAGCACCTTGTAAAAATTTCCTTTCATGTGGGTCAATGGTTCTTGTAAATTATGCAAATGAACGACTTTTGACTTAGAAATATTATTACTTCCATTTTGGGCTCCTTTCATCAAATTAAAGGCCTTGTTAGAAAGATGAAACATTAAATTGTCATTAAGAAAGCTATATAAAGGGTATGAAATCAAAAACTTTCTTTTGTATTCACTTCATCATGGGCAAGAAGGCAGGTCTGACAAAAGAAGAAAGAGGACAAATTGTGGCCTTCAGGAAGGCAAACTATTCAATAAAAAAGATAGCTAAGGAATTGAATAGATCAAGATGTGTCATAAAATGTTTTTTAGGTGATCCAGATTCATATGGGAAGAAGTATGTGGGCAGAAGATCGAAAAAACTCTCAAAACAGAGTCAGAGACGGCTCATCAGGGAGGCTTCACATGGAGAATATTCTTGTAAGCAGCTAAAAGACAAGTGGATTTGGATGTTCATGTGAGGACAATCTCCACCAATCTTAATTTAAGTGGACAGCTGAAGTACAAAATGAGAATGCGAGCTCCAGCTTTGAAAAACCATCACGAAGTCAAAGGAAAAACGACTCCTCTGGGCCAAAGAGATGGTCAATCATAACGAAAGGTGGGAGCGCATGATTTTCTCAGATGAGAAATAATTCAACCTAGATGGGCCAGATGGTTATAAATACTATTGGCAGGACCTCAGAAAAGAAAAAAGATGTTATTTTTCAGCAGGAAACATGGAGGAGGTTTAGTAATGGTCTGGGGAGGAATTTCAGCATTTGGGAAGACTGAGTTGGTGCTTTTGAAAGGAAGGCAGGACTCTCAGAAATACATGCTCAAGGATCATCTCCTTTCTTTTGTTGAAACAAAAGAACATGAATTTGCTGAAGCAAGATATTGCTACAATTCATGTTTCGAAGGCAACAAGTTGCAGGTTATGGATTGGCCTGCATGTTCCCCCGACTTGAATCCAATTGAAAATGTCTGGGGTCTTCTTTCAAGATCAGTTTATGGCAGTGGATGTCAATATGACTCTGAAAAAGATTTGAAAAAAGCAATTTCGAACGCCTGAAGACACCTGGATGAAAACATCAACAAAACACTGATTTCCTCCATGAAGAATGGGTGCATAAATGTTATTTCCAAGAAAGGAGGGATAACATCCTATTGAAATATTATTTTATTTGGTTTTAAATAATTTTTTTTGCCAAACTACTGAAATTTGTGCATTTGTTTGAGGACTGTCTTAATAATATGTCTATGCAAAAAAATGGTTATTTGTGGAATTTATGCTTAATTCTTAATCAAGATGAATAAAAACTTATGAGCTATATTCCATAAGGATATTATACATTTCTTCTAAATTTGAGCTTTGTATGCTGTTTTAAACTTAAGTTATTGGAAAAAATAGGGACTGTCGTAACCTTTTTTCTAACACTGTATTTGTTATTATTTATCTTTATTCAATGTATAAAATACTAATTAACTTAAAATTATTTGCTTTACTACATTTAATTTTTTATTATTTTTATTTTATTATTTTTTTATATTATTTTTGAATTTTATATTTATAACTTGATTAATGGAATGAAAGTCTGCAATAAACTACCTAACAAATTAATTACCAGGTTTAACAGGTAATTCATGTTGATAAAATTCCCCTGAGGTTTAAATAGGCTTTAAGTCTGGGGAACAGGCTGGCCAATTGATGACTTTCAAATGTTCGTAAAATTTCTTCATCAACTTGGGAGTCTTCCTTAGAAGAAAAGGCAGAAAATAATATTATTTAAGATGCTATGATGCAATTGAAAGACTTCCTTTCAAAAAGGCCAATTCAATTAATTCTTTACTGGAAACTGCTCCCCAAATCATCACTGACCCATTTTGTATAAAAACATTTTTTGTAGCCTGAGGTTATGCCAATAGAACTATTGACCTTCGGGTCTACTAATGTTAAATTTCTTCCAGTCTGGGAAAATGGTGTTATTCACTCCACTTTAATTTCTAAAGCATGGTTTTATTACTTAAATGTAGTGGATGTTTTCAAAGGGTTCAGATGGTCCTCAGATGCAATTGTACAAAATTTACAAGTTCCACTTATTCTAATTATGTGAAATTTCTCAGGAGGTTTTTTACTGGTGTAACATCTCATTTATTAGTCATAAAAGATAATAAAACATTGTTTGAACATAAAAGAAAACAGGCATATACACAATGCATGATTCAAAATAAATCATGTGAAGATATTATGAAGGCCAAACAAAAATTCCATTCAACACATTTTCTACATCAAATAAATTTTAGGATTTTGTTAGGTGAGTTTTATGATTAAGAGAAGCCTTAACTCTTGGAGTGTATGTTTGGAGTCATCTTGTTTACTTTGTTTTTTTTTTATTTGATGGATATGTGAATGTAAATATGAATATGTGAATACTGTATTTGCTTTTGTTGAGAGGTTATCCCTGGCTTATATAAGTAAATAAATAACTTATCCAAATTTTGGCTTGAAGAAATACTTCCTTCAAAAGTTATTGTAAAATCATATTTGTATTTGTAATGATATGATGACCATAATGTGGGTGTAATTAATATGATTTTTAATATGATTTTTCAGCAAATTTGCATACCAACAATCATTGAAAGGAAATTTCACTCAGGGGTTTGTTGTTATGTCATCTGAATCCATTAAAAATTGAGGCCATATCAAGCAAATTCTGTTATTATAGGAATAGGCCAAATTATTAATTGTATATACAATTGCTTATACAATGTATCAAAAAATTCATTGGTCTACACCATTGGTAGGAAAAAAAAATCAGTTGTGCAAAATAAAAATCTAGTATTTTTTCATCTCAGAATATGTTTGTAAAATTGGATTAAAATGTATATAAATACTTTTTCAAATAAAACTTGTTAGAGTTCATATTTTGAACTATTAAAAACGTTTTTGGGGTCACCTTCTGCAAAATAAAGCATTTATGAATTGTGATATTCAGTCTTGTAAAATTTATTATTACTTCCTTGGAACTGTTGCAACAAAACCTGATGAAGTGCACAATTTGTAATTAGAATGAATTTCTTAAAAATTAAAATGTGTTAGAATGTCAAGAATGTATTTTTATTGAAGTCATTTTTGAGGAAGATTATACCATTATTGCCTTATGAAATATTTTGTTGAAACATGGCTCACGACTACAGTGGTTGGCATATCTTTATGAGAGCCACAATTTTTTGCATAACTTTCCTAAATATGAATTTTATAGCTTAAAATTTGGCTATATGTTATAAATACCAGTATGAAAACTTAAAAACAAATTTATTATAAGTTTTAATAGGAAAAGCAAATCAAGTGCCAAATTTGTTTGTCATATCTTTAAGAGGGATTTAAAATAATTATTCAGGGTATGCTGGAGGAAGTATCATATATATATATTTATATAGAGTGGCTTTTTATCCAAATAGGATGTGAAGGCACTTTTTTTAATGTCCTCAGCGTAACTTGATGAAACAACTTGATGAAGTAACTTGGACAACAACGATGAAAATAAAAAGAAAAAACAACAAACAAAAGTTCATAATCTATGGTAGATGTTGGTGACATCCGATTTCAGCGGTTTTTATAAATCCAATGGTATATTAGCTCCACACTAGCAGTATTGCTTAGGCATGTAATTCCAGTGGATTTATTTTGTCCCTCATTGCTCTTCTCAGGCTTGATTGGGCAGGGCATTCCATTAGGAAATGCTGGACAGTCTCATCTCCTTGAGGACAGATTTGGCATTTACTGTCTGCATGACGCCTCGTCTTAAGTAGGTGTTAGAGCGATGTAGAGTCCATTTTTCAAGACAGAGTTTAGAGATCAAAGTCTCCTTCCTCCTTGAGGCACATTGGAATTTGCTCTTTTCTCCACTAGTTTATACTGCTTCTCTTCTTTGTTTTCCCATCTGGTATGCCATTGCTGCAAGATATTTTGGTCGATGATCTTCTTCATGTCCTTGCCTTGTTGGATTGTTGCCGTAATCCAGCTTTCAGTTGGATTCTTGTTTGTAGCAGCTTTTGCCAAGGTGCCCGCTTGCTCATTTCTAGGAATTCCAACATGGGCAGGTATCCAGACCAGTGTGATTTCTTTGCCTTTTTCTTGAAACTCTGAAATAGTAGAAAGAATTCTGTAAATATCCGGGTTGTTATAGGCGTTGTTGCTTTCTTCCAAGTTCATCAGAGAACAGTGAAAATGACTGTGATGAGGGTCTCCCCTGGTGGGATTCCTTCATGTGCAGGCAACTCTCGATGGCTGTTGGTCCCACAGAGCTGATGCTGCTGTGATTTGAAGTTCTGATACTGAGCTTCAAGTCTTTCTGTGTTAAAGGCATTTTTTAATGGATCTACCATTTATAACGACTGCTTGCAGGAAGGAAACCCATTTAGCCAACCTGCACACTAATATTTCACTAGCTATAGAAAAGTACACAAAGTTGAACAAATAAAAAGTTTTGTTTGATATCTAAGAAAACAGAGGTAGGCAAGGCTGAATGAGCAAGAAAGGTCAGATTTTGGCTTTCAAGAAGGCAAATCATTCAATTTCTAACATTTACAATGAGCTCAAATGCCCCAAAAATGTTATGAGAAGCTTCCTGAGAAATATAGAGGAATATGGGAGGAAAATCCGGGGGGGGGGGGGGGGACCACTAAAACTGTCTGAGGAGGATCAAAGAATCTCATTTGAGAGTCTTCAAAGTGAGGATTTTCAGCTGAACAACTCTAAGGTGTTAAGATGTACAAAAAATGTATTAATATTATGTCAAAAGAACCCATCCCTCAAGAAAGAGTACAGACAATATCGCCTGGAATGGGCCAGACTTATGGTTGATTATGTATTGCATTTGTTGCAATTTGTTATGAATTAGTATTGCATTTGTTCATGGAGGTCAGTAATTTTTTCAGAAAGTAGTTTAACCTTGGTGGTCTTGCGGTGATTGGCATGACTTAATTTCTTAAGAAAGAGAGGAGCAACAGCAGAACATTCAGAGGAGGTTCCATGATGGTCTGGGGAAGATTTTTATTATAGTTTTTTATTTATTTATAGGTTCAAATAGAATTAGGTTAACATGAGGAAAAACAGGTATTCAAAGAGTTTATCAGGACCATCTCCAGTTTTATCACTCCTTTTGCTGAAAGTCACCATGATAATAATTTTCTAGCAGGACAATGGCCCCTCACATTGACATCTCAAAGGAGACAGACATCTGATAAGTCAGGCAAACCATAACAGATATTATGTTAAACTGTATTTAACTATTTGCTATGAAGCTGAAAGAGGCCTGGAGGTATCAATGAAATCAAAGATGTATCGAAATAATAGAAAATAGGGGATAGAAAACATTACATTGATACTCTATTAATGAGATGATTTGGAATTATTATTATTGTCTTACATTACATTAAACTTAAAGATGTGATGAATACAAGATAAAAATATTTATTACATATCTCTGGAATTTACCATTGGAATATGAAACAAATTTGCAAATTTAATACACTTTTTATATCAAATTACGTATCGAAATTTTAATCTGAAAAAATAATTCGAAAGTTATCATGAAAACTCACAGCACTATTGTAAATTTACAGTAAATATATGCCAACCGTTGCATAAAGTTTTTCAGTTACAAGATAAATGTTTAATATTTTATTAGGATCAAGCGAATAAAAATGATATTCTTGGGTCCCAAGATAAAGACTCATCAACTGAGGAGGTTACTTTTTATTTGAGCAGTTAATATTTCTACCCATCAGTATCACATCCCCAACAAATTTTTGCACCTTGAATAAATATAAAAATTAATAGTGTTGATCTAACTATTTGATCTTCTAAGTTAATCTTATATTAAATAATTAATAAATCAGCCAAATGAACAAATGTGTTTTTTAATAATGTGGTTTATTTGATCAGGATTTGAAGTTCTAGTTAAGCAGTACAATAGTGTTCGTAGTTTTTAAGTTCTTTATCAATTTATGAAAGGACTAGAATAACCAAATTAGCCATTAGCTCCAACTATAAGGCTCTAAAGTTTTGCAATACAGCCATAAAGCCTCAAATTAATTGGGGCCCTTACATGCATCAGAGATCATGAGGAATCATTGTTAAATATCAAATTTTATGAAAATAAATCAGTCAAGCATAGTTACAAAATCAAAGATGATCCAGGTAAACAGAAAAGTTAACCAGAAGGAAATGTCTAAAGGGAGAATTCCCAGTAGTAAGTGGTTCCAACATGATGGCCGGTCTGAATTGGACCTCGCATTTCCTCAAACATCAGTTTTGAAACTGACTTATCGATCTCATCCTGTGCCTTAAACTTCCTTTTTGTTCTTAACAGTGGTTTAACTTTGCGGATCCTGATGTCCGCAGAGTTGTTTAGCATCCACTGCGTTCTTATTTTGGAGACCTTATACTCCTCAACTATGGATCTCAGAGGTAGCCTTAACTTCGTGCTCTTGCTTATAGAGGGCAACAGATGACATCCCTGGAGGTAGCCCAAGCTATGATCTGATGCATCTGTTGACTTTCTTCTATAACCCTTCAACTGTGGATAAGCTGATCTCATAGATTGTCAATGGCCCACAGCAGCCTTGGAAGAAGCACAAACTGGAACAACCACACCTTGAACCTTCCTTGTATAGGTGCCTCTCCGATTACCTGCAACCCCTCAACAGCTTGCCTAACCGTGTCGCTTTCTTGGTTTTTATCGATGAGGGAATCATTAAAAGCACGACCCAGGCTTTTAACCGGTTCCTCGGAAACTGTGGGAACTCACTGTCCCGCTACAACAAACAAGACATCGCTGCTTATTTTCCCTTTAACGAGTGCGAGATTTCTCGGTTTTGCAGGTTTAAAAGCCATTCGGCACCACCCTAAAAGGCTGTTGAATGTATCCGAAGTGTTCTGGACTGCAGGTCTTCTATTATTCACTAGGGGGGTGTCATCCATGAAGGCCTTCAACGAAGGCATGTACAAACCCTTACCTAAGTGCACCTCTGGAACATTAGACCCAACTCCATTGAGTAGAAGTTGCAACGCTAGTATGAAAAGGGAGGGGGATATCGCGCACCCCATCGGATCAAGGAGACCATTTTATATGATGCAGTTTTACGTAATAAATAATTATACATAAATATAGATCACAGATTTATTATTGTTACTAGGGCTCTTAATTAATGTTGAATTTTGAGAGATATTTGGAGGGATGCTCGTGCTGAATAATTTGTTTTCTACCTTCATGATCTCAGTCTTTGCTTACTAATGATTTAATATTATTTTATAATTTATTATTGTATGTTTCATAAATTATTAATATAAAGTAATTTCTGTGTCTTAGCCAAGAACTGAAAGACTAACAGAAAGTTCTCTTCATGATGCTCTACATCCTAATGAATTAAGTTATGCAGGTAACTTACTTTTAGGATTAAACAAAGTAATTGGTGCAAATTATTGGATTTGTAATTACAATAACAAATTGATGTTTGAGCAGATGATGAAGTTTTCTGTGACTCTCAAGGTACTAATAAATGTAGCGTTTTGTTAAAATCTTCTGCTTCAAGATCTCAGAAAAAAAACCTTAATGATGACCTTAAAACATGTCCAATACTGCCTGGAAAAGTAACAAAGATTGAAATTAAGAAAGACAGAATGCCGTTGGGTTGTAGGATTGTTGGGGGAATTGATATGTCATTGGTTAGCTTTCATGATATCTCTTCTATCACGAACAAAGTCTATTAAGACAATTTTGAGGATTTATATTTTATGAGTGTATTGGCAGGTTTTTAATTCTCAATCATACATGAACATTTCTTTTCAGACTTCCATTAATTCATAGTAGTAATTTGCAAAAGTTTCTAAGCAAAAAGGCTGAAAATAGATTTTTTTTAATATGGGGATTGGTACTGTTGAGAATGGGTTCGCCCTGATTCTATAAGAAAATTTTCAAGGGTCCAACATGCTTCTGTTTCAACATTTTCATGATTTCTACCCAAGGATTAGTCAAGCCAAAATTTCCTCTTTAAATTATTCTCAGCTTGATGAAGCAGATGATGCTTCAGATACTTAGATACTTGGTTTCTTTTTCCGTCTTTCTTGTCAGCCAAAATTTGATACTTGCCAAGAGAAGATTATGAAGTAATTATTGAATTGTGCCTTTTAAATTTCTAGATTTTCACTAGCTGGAAATGCAAAGGATAGGCAATATCACTTCTGCTTGCTTGGAGCTTATCACATAGACAGGTGGAGGGATAAAGTAGTCTGCTAAAAGATTGTAAAAGATTGTCTGTAAAAGATTAAACTCTTCAAAAATGAATTCAAATGCAATTCAAACTGACTGTAAAAGAACAGAAAAGCTTGTTTGAATTTTGTAATTTTGCTGCCAATGTCTATTTACTGGCATGGATTGTATGTTCTATAGTAAACATTGCTTCAGTAAATGATTTGATGCTGCTCCAAAAAATATAACCGGATATCAACAAGACACATTGAAGAAGAAATGGTTCAACTATCATTTTTTTCAGACAAGGTTCTTGATGATGAAAAGAATTTGGTTGTCAAAGCTTTAAGTCTCAGTGGTAATAAGTGGAGCCAAGAATAAAGTGTACATTTGCATAAAAAAACAAACAAACTAGAGATGAAACAACTCTGAGCTTCTGACTTAATTTGGCATTCACTTCGACTCAACATATTGGCAACAGTCTTGTTCAGAACAGATCCATATACCCATAAAGAACGTTCAATTGCTTTTATGAGTGCCTACAACCAATTCATTATAAGGACAAAATCTGAAAATGCAGAAGCTTATTCATGTTGTCGAGGACAACAGAAAGTATGTAGTAGCCTGGTCCTTCGAGAAGTGCGTGAGTGCTAAAAAGCAGCAGTTTCCAAAGCAAACTTGCGCACAATCACAATTCAGCGGAAGATTTATTTTTTTGCGCGAGTGCTTCTTACACTTCTGCAAAAAGAGATGTCAAACGCCCAGGAGAGACATTCTTGCAGAGACTGGATCGTCGAAGCCGAGATGGAAGGGATGAGGCACTACCCCCAGGTACTGATAGAAAGTGGCAAGAGGACGGACATGGACATGGAATAGATTCGTATCGCCGTCGACGGATGTCATCATTATGGTGGAGATGACGGTAACGTGGGAGGACAGACTTGAATATAGCAATGCGCTCAAAGCAGAAAAATATGCAGATCTGTCGATGGACCTGGGAGCGAAAGGCTTTAGAACAGACCTCTTCCCCATCGAGGTTGACGCAAGGGCGTAGTCAGCAGGTCGATTTATGCTTTCGTCACTAAGATTGAATTGTCTAGTTGAGAAAGAACTAACAAGGCTGTAACAAGGGTGTCTAAGGCTGCAAAAGCGGCCTCATTCTGGATCTGGCAAATGAGAAGCCAGAAGAAGTCTTTTGGGGAAAATAGGCCTTGTCTCGAAAATCATTATCGTTCAGCATCCAAACGGAGTCGAATAAAAGCCCGTGACCGAGACCAGAAAATTTCTCTCCCGAATGCCGATGTAAAAAATTTAGTCCTCAGTTTGTATATATTAAGTACACGGCGTGAAGAATCCACCGGACTCGATCGACGCAAGAAGGCCAAAGAGCCTCGCATAGTCGAAGGTTATCGACTTCCAAGCGATGCAGTAATCGACATAAAGAAGCCAATGAGAACTTTCAGAGTCGCTCCAGTCTAAGAAGACCAACGAGAGCCTCTCATAGCCGAATATAACGTTGGATCCACAAGGTAAAAAACCGACAGAGATATCCGGATGCGCACATAGACTTTGATTTCTTCAACCAGAAAAGGTTTTTCACCTTAATAAAAAAAAACAATAAACTTCCACAGAGACCAAAGATTTATATCGTGCTTCTTAATAGTGTTTTACACATTGAAATAAAAGCACATAATGTTATCTCTAGTATAACATTCAAAGTTCAACATTTATAGCAACATCAAAATGATCATGCTTGTTTTCAAGATAAAGTCAAGGATAAGTCAACCAATCCTTTTGTATGGATGACGATGTCACAACTTAATAGATTCGCTGTGGCCATGATCTCGGCATCTGTTGTCCAGACTCTATCACTAGAGATGCCAGAGTTGTTTACATAATCACTGACATCTTGATCCAGTAGTCCTGCAGTTATTTTTGCAAGGCAGTTTTCATATGCTTGATGACTTTATCTCTGAGATGGGAGTGGTTGTTTTCTGATCTTGTCAAGGTGTAGCTGAAGGCCTGAAAGTAGCAGTTCCCATTGTTGTTTATTAACGTCTGTTATATGACCAGATGATTAGGACGGTGCTCCTGCAACGGGATTCGAATCTATGCTGCCATGGTGAGAGGCAAAGTCTTAACAATCAGACCATGCAGGAGCACATTTAGCAGTTCCCATCTTTGGTTTTATACCGTGGTTGCCCAATGTCCCTTGTTCTTCCGAAGTTTACAGCCTTATCAAAAGTAAGGCCAACACTGGTGCCAAGATACTTTCTTCTTGAACTTGGTAGTGGGTCGAAAGTCTTGGTCTGCTTATGTTTTACTGAAATATAGATGTCAACTTTTTCAAGTGGTCTTTTGAGTATCTTTTGCTTCGGGCATTCATCAGCAGAGTCACTCGGATAATCACCAGGGAACTGGGGTAGTGGCGAAGTCTCTGCGTAACGGTAAATAATTCAAAACTGGTATGGTTGCTGGCTTGGTAGGTTCTTGCTCAACATCTTGTCAGTCTTAATGTTCTTAAGTTTAACTCGTCACTTGGTCAAGGATTGCACAACTGTGTAGGGTCCAATCCAGCATGGAACCATTTTTGAATACGGCACACAGCAATGAAGATAGATCAAGCAGTGATATCTTTATTACTGTTGTGGCAACGATCAAAGGCACGTTTCTGGTGTTCCTGTGCAGAGAAATTGGTACTGACGGTTGAACAGAGCTTGTTATGGATGGTTGTCGACGTAACCAGAACGTCAGGGTTGGCCTCAACAGAAAGGAGCTTGGGGTCCACAGTTTCATATTCTGAGGATTTGAGGTGTTTGGGAAACTTGGGCTTCCATCCATACATGACTTCAAGTGGAGTGCAGTTGGTTGAGGCATGCAGATGTGTGATACGCAAACAGAACACTGGGGATGAATTGGTCCCAGTTGTTTCCTTGGTTTTTGACAATCTTACTTAGCTATTCTTTGAATGTGCGATTGCCACATTCCCTTTAGCCATTTGATTTTGGATGGTATGCAGATGATATGCGGTGTTATGTTTGAAACTGCTCCATCAGATTATCAATGAATGAATTCATAAACTCTCTTGGTCATTGGTCACTAATCAAAGTGTCCATACAGCCAAGACAGCAAACTAAGGTACAAAAACCTTGCTACTTGGCTTTCTTGTCTGGAACAGCTGTTGCTTCTGTGCACTTGGAGAAGTGATCAGTGGCAGCAACTATATATTTGTTGCTGTTTGATATTTAATATCGGTCTCGACAAGGCTCCATACTTTTCCAGGCACTGGTATACTGTTAAGTAGTGGAGCCTCTTTGCTGATTTTGGGGTTTATGACAAAACATTTTTCAGTCTTTCATATGTTGGTTGAATGTCGTTCTTCATTCCTTTCCAGCAATAACGGTCATCTTGTCTCGTAATGATGTCTTCTCAGCCAAAATGACCACCAGTTGTCATGACAGGCCTTCAAGGTAGTTTGAAATCAGGTCTTTGTGAGAACTTCCTTCTCTCCATGGTAAAGAATCTCTCCTTGGACTCGATATGGTTTAGCTGCTTGACTGAATTGAGATTTGGCATTCCCACATTTCTTTGGAGGTAGATCATAAATAAGCTGGGGTACTTTTGCTGGGTTGCAATGTAGAATCTCACAAGCTGATCATATATTTGGTCTTCCATGTTTGAGGGCTAAATTTTTAGTAGTGAAGAATAGTAGGTCTAATTTTAAAAATAATGGTCAAACTAAAATTTGTCAAATTACAAGTACACCTTTCTTTATAGTCCACAAAACAAAAGATAGGGGAGAGTTGTTCTGAATGGAACAATCTTGCACAAATTGACTTCTACGGCTCTTTTGATAAACTAAGTTTTACCAAGTGATTGCATTTTATCACATATTACAGGCACACAAAAAAATAATTATAAAAATTCAAGGATTCTCCAATGTTCCAATCTAGGAAACAATTGTCTTGAATGGAACACATGGTGTCCTTAATTGGAACAAAAGATAATTAGGTTGATATGATAAAATATGTTGCTGCATTGACCCAAACTAAATATTTAATTGTGTTTTGATCATTTTTTATTATTATCAATGAAAAGCTTTATAACAAAATCAATAAGTCAACAATATTTTAATATAAAGTTTCAATCAAATTACATTTCTTGTATTTAATGGTATAAATAATATAAGGCTAAGATAATAAATCAACGAATACAGTATTCTGTTAATATTTAACTGTTTACTTTTTAGAGGAGAGTTTTGGTATATGAGATTTATGATGGAGGAGCAGCAGCAAAAGATGCAAGACTCAAAGTTGGGGATGAAATCCTTGAAGCTAGTGTCCATTTTGGTTCTTGTCAATAAAATCATTGTATTTCACAAATCATTCAATTATTATGTGAGTACAAAAGCTTGTTTGTTGGCCTTGGGATTAGTGATCAAATTTTGGCCAGAGCTGAGGGCCAGGGAGGAAAATTGCTTGAGCCAGTCCATGCCTTGGCAATAAGATCATGAAACTTGAATTTTGAATTTGCATTTTTGACTTGCATAAATTAAAATTAAGATTTTTAACTATTTGTATTTCTTTGATTACTGATAATTTTGAAGCACTTACGTGTGCCTTGGCAAGTTTCTAATTCTCAATCACATATTTCGAATGTACAAGTTGATATTATTTGTTCTTATTTATTTTGTTATAATTAATGGTCCCACAATCCTCGACAACATCATCAATAAGGAAGTTGAACATACTGTGCCTTGTTTTACCAATAATTTTAACTATGTTATGATGCTTCAGATTAATGAACAAAATGTGCATGGTTTGACTCATGCAGAAGTGATTATGCAATTGCAAAAGGTCTCACCGAGCATCAAGCTTCTCATTGCAAGAGAGTCAAGCTTTGGAAGTAATTTGGCTGAAAACAAGCACATGAAATTAAAAGAAAAGTTTTTCGGTTGCAAAGAATTTTCTGTTGAAATTATAAAAAGACCAGGGAAGTCACTTGGTATTTCTATAGTTCCAATTTGGAGAGACAGAGGCGTTCTTGTGGCTGATGTGGTTAAGTTCATTTTAATTCCTTTCTGGTCTGAGGTTTAATTCCTATTTCGATTGGCTATATATATTTTTTAGATCAAAAGTGATAACTCTGAAGACATGGATGGTCTTCTTAGTGGAGATGAAATTGTTGCTGTGAATGGGATGCCCCTTGAGCACTTGGCAACAACAGAAGCACTTTTAATATTAAAGGTAATTTCCAGATGAATACAAAAAAGTTAAGATCACCAAGATATATGTTTTCACAGACTTTGATGGGAAAATTATTCATGGAAATTCATCGAGCAGATGTTGGATTACTATCCACCTCTTCTAACAGTTCTGACCTCTTTTCGCCTTATTCTCCATCTGGTCTCTTTAAATTTGGTTCAGTTACAGATTTGAAGAAATCCAAAAGTGAGTTGCAAGTAGTTTTGATATTACTAAAAAATTGAATGTTGGAATTTTGAAATTTGAAATATTAGAATGGTAATCTAAATAACTAAAGCATTAAAAGAGATTGTTGAGATGTTTCTAGAAAAGAATTTTAAAAATGAAATAGATCATAGGTGAAAGTAGCCTGCCTGCTGCCATAACTGACCATTGCAACTCCCATCAAATTTTTTTATTCTAATTTAATTGCAGACTTAATTTATTCACTTGAGTATCATCGTCAAAAGCACTAAATTTTAAATATAATTCCAGATATTATAAAGAGGGCACTTCCTTCCTGCTTTACCAATGGTAGAAAATGAAAACGATGTTTTTATTTATTTTCTACTGAAATTATGTGGCTTACCCCATTTGAGAATACATTTTTTGGCAAACAACTTTATTTGGTGGGTGCTTTCACTACAACCAGCAGGGTGTCCAAAAGTATATATTATTTCACTTTTCAACTACATAATCTTCTGATGTAACTTGCAATAATTTTGTATTTTATCTGCTCATTTGCACCTAGATTTTTCATTCTATCTTTACTTCATAATTTAGTGTTATGACAACTGGTGTCAAGGCAAATGCATTTTCAAAACTTGATGCTGTACTTTTTTAATGATCTTCGTTTTGAATGTTTTGAAACAGTGAGGCCGTTCATAAAAGCTTGAGTGCCTTCTTCATAAAAACTCAGTTCTGAGACCATCCTTTTTGTTGATACTATTTAATTTTTATCTTTTTAATTGCAGTTGCACTAACATTACTCTTAAATTTGTAATGAAACGTTGCTTATTTGTAATCATTGATCCAGATTATTAATAAATTTTTACAATATCATAATTCCAGTTGAAACTACATAACTAGTTTTATAAATCAATGTTTCCTTAAGAGCATGTGATTCAACATCCTCATCAACAAATCCCTTGTTGGGAAACAGAAAACTGATTTCAAAGCGATGGTAACGAGAAAAGAACTTGCAAGCCACTGAGGCAGGGGTATTCAAGAAGTATTATGGAGGGCCAAATTTTTTTATGCCTAGTGACCAAGGGCTGGATCATTCTGAAATTGGTAGTTGTCATTTGTCAACATGGCAGGCACGTCATATCACCAGTGACTTGTGGATAGACTGCCTTTTATTTTATTACTTAATTTAACAGATATTATTCATGTAACGAAGTGAGTGCAACTAATGCTTTTAATATTTTTCGGGTCTGGCGTCTCTTCCGAACCAGGAAACAATTTTATTACAAGGCTCATAAAAGGTGATCATTACAATTAATATAATTATAGTTAATATAATAAGATTGCGTACATGACCTCACGTCCATCAATTTTTTAAGTGATAAAAGTACAGTTAATTGACGTTGTTATAGGTAGGTTTTGGAAAGAGGCTTAATAGAACTTAAAAACAAATAAATATCTTGAGAGACGTGAATATGTTTATTTCAAAGATATCAATCGCCCTGCGAAGATCATAAGCCGTTATTTGAATGATCCTAAAAGTTATTGAATCATATTGCGGAGCAAGGAAAAACTCAAAAAACTGGATGAACGTCAGATATCAGTTATCAGTCAGATGTACGAGATTCTTTCAAGGGGATTGGCTTAATAATAGACTTTAAAAAATACGCTTAATTTTTGGTTAGAAACATACTCAAATGTCTTTAGAGAAGTGGTTAACAGAAGTTTGTTAAGTATCAGCATGAACCATTTCTAAAAGAGGGTCACAATTAAACAGTGCCAAATGGGATGGTGAATTTGGAGATGGACTGAGACTAGGTTATTTTTCTGATGACAAAATTGAACTTAGATGGTACGAATGACTTTAAATATTACTGGTATAATGTTAGAGGGTCTCAAAAAACATTTTTCAAACGGAATTTCGGAGATGCTCAGTAATAGTCTGAACCGCCATATCCATAACTTCCGAACTTTTCTTAAAGGGGAAGCAGAATTCATAGATTACATAGGCAACACTGACCAAGTATCTATTTCCACTATTATTTCCACTATTTTCCACTATTAAATTCTACAAAATGTCAAATTTTGAGTTGTTTTAGTAATTTTAGCATGATAACGTTTTAGACATTTCAAGGCGGACAAAACCTTCTCTCCTGGAAAGGAATTTGAACGTTCTGAAGCTGCCGGCTCGCTCCACAACTTGAACTCCATTTGAAACCTGTGGGGATTGCTTGTTATCAAAATTTACTTCAATGGCAAGCAGTATTTCTAATGTCCAATAACACTGGTCTACAATTTTGGAAAAGTTGTTTGCTTAAGAAAAAAATTTACGATTTCTTAAGTATTTTTAAGTGCTGAATTCAAATATGACATTCAAAATGTTTGATTGGTTACTGCTTTTAAGATATTCAATTTTGTAAATTTTACTTTTTATGTTCACAATGTAGGCTTTTGTAGGCCTTGAGAGGGTTTTTCCACCAAAGATTGTTGTCTAGTTGTCTGCCTTATTATTTTCTTAGTCCTCGAGGTATTGGGCTTAGAGCTAATGGAACGTTCTATATGTGGTATACTTTTCTTCGACATTCCTTTCCTAATTGCAGGCACCACGCAGAAGTAACAATTGCAGTTACGATCTGTTGGCTCTCTCCAAATCATTGGCACTACAAAGGGCATAAATTTCCTTTTTTACCACTGGCGAAGATTTATTGCGCAAGTGTTGCGGAGCCCATTTCTTGTCCTATTCTCCAATTTTGCTCTCCACAATTAAGATGGTAGGATATCTTAACCATTGCGGTTATATGACTCTTGTGATGTAACAGTCGCTTCACCACAAACGTGACAAATATTATCTGCACTTTTTATACTAGTAAGAGGCATCTCTATTCACTTTTTTAATTTATGTTTTTTAAATTCAAACGCTAACAAAAAAAAAAAAGAACAACACTATGATTTCTAGGAGTAAAATAATGCTATTTACATCAAGTCATATACGATGCAATACCATGTTATGTATGAAACATATTTCTTACATCATACAAGTATGACACAATACTAAATGATTGCATATCTTGAAAACTAGAGCCAATCAACAATTTCAAATATTTTTGTAATAGTTACCAAAATTTAGTAAAGTATGACTATATTCATTTCTGAAGAATTTTGGCTGTTTACAGTGCAATTTAAAGATGCTTTGAATGATGCCTAGAATCAGTTATATAAAAGGAGCCCTGAAACTTACCCTCAATTCATTAAAAATTAGAGTTCAG
>MPNW01000460.1:27860-65895 GCA_011800805.1 Hirudo medicinalis
CAGTAGTTAATCGTGCGGAACCTTCTTAAGGCGCTCAGCTTCTGATAAATGCGCTTCTTGAGACTTCCTCAGCCAAATTTGTTTCTCGGCATGTCAAACCCCATCATCGCCGGTTGTAAAGGAAATGGAATTGGCTGTAAAATAAACATTTACATTATAAAAAATTAATTAAATTTCTTAAACATTTTAGCCAAACGAGTTACTTCACTCTCCGGCTAAAATAATAATACAGTATAATATGCATACATTTTTTTTGTCAGCATAGCTAAATTTAGTGCCACTGCTCCATTTAGTTTATACTTCTAATAGCATCAAATTCATTTACGTGTAGTTACGTTAATGTTATTAATCAAATGTTGAAAGTTTACTAAGTCCACCGCTTTGTCCGCTATGTCATCTATGGCCACCATATTAACTTCCAAGAGCATAGACTGTATAAGGAGATAGAAATGAAGTGTTTCCTCGGTAAATTAATAAATCTTTATGACCTGCTATAATTAATCAACTTAACTCAAGTAATCACTTGGTCAACAACATCATCAGTGGCATCGCGTAAGCCAGAAACTAGCCAGAACCAGGTTTTCGGGTTTCTTTCAGACAATGTACCAAACACCAATTTTAAATCAAATAATGTGTCAGTTCAATATATGGATTTTAACTATTAACCCTGTACAAACATATTAAAACTCAATCTCAAGCTAAAATAAAAAGAAATGTTGAAAATGAAATTTTCAAAGAAATCTTATTCGCCGAGGTTTTTCCAAAGCATAGAAATCTACTACTCTAGAAAATCATCCGTTGGAACTTCAGATCCTTCAGTGCTTATGATCATACAATGAGTTTCTAGTATCATTTTATTTTTTGCCTTGCTCAGTATCCTGTTCATTATACTAAACGATCTCTCTACTGAGACAGTTGTTACTGGATTAACATGAAAGATTCACAGCGCTTGTAACTCGCAGTACCCCACATCAGCTTCCAATATTTGTCATTTGTCAATGGGCTTTCGTCTGCATTGTATCTTCTACAATTAACCATAGACTTTATGAAAAAGTTTAAATTTTAAAGATTTTAAATCAGTAAGTAACAGGCTAGCAGAAATTTCATATCTTTACGTCTTACCTGACTTTAAATGGTAAATAAAATTTTAAGTGCACACATACACAAATAATCCAAAGTAAACCAGAAATAAAGTCTTTGTCAGTTTATTAGCGCTCTACGCAAATTGGAAGACAAAAACTAAAGTTCAGAAAAATATAAAAACAAACTTATTTTCAAACATGCGAAAAAATGGACGATAAATAGAGAAAATTTTAAAGCATGACCAAAGAGCAATAATAATAGTAATAGTTTATGAAATCTACAGCGCTAGCAGTGACATTACATGGCGGAACATGCAAGCACTTTTTATGCCGCTCACTAGCTCAACAATCCAAAATCAAAACATCATGTTTTCAAATTAGGACATCGTTACTATGAATTTATTGAATATTATTGAATTTATTAATATTTGAAGTTGAGCTTTATTTTTGAGAGGGCGATGGCTTAGCTCAGGGGGGACAACGTCTCCCCGCAAGCCAGAACCTTATATAGATGTTAACTACACTATATATCTACCCTGGACAATCAATAAGAAAATTTACTTACTTTTGGTTCAACAAGACCAAGTCTTCATTATCACATTTGATTCACTATTGAAAATATTTAAGCATATATTTGTAAACCGATCTCAGAAATTTTACCATACAAATTTGTAATGACAACTTCATACCTAACTTGGGACTCTGAAAAAAATGATTAATTGGGCTTCAAAACTTTCTTTTTGGTCAACAGTAAAAATTGAAAATTATCTCTTCGAAAATCGTCAATTACTGTGGAACGATAAATATGGAAATGCAATTAAAGTTGTTGGTCTTAAGTTACTATGTTATGTAATTGTTAGAATTCCTGACATAAGTGATTTTGTTAGATTACATTTGAGGCACAATTAAATTATTACCTAAGAAATTAACGAAACATCTTAAGATCAGGTCTATCAGAAGCCAAACTTTCAAACTTTATGCCACCAATCATTTCACTTTTTGATTGATGTAAATACGATACATCCTATTCAACTACTGTTGAATTTATAAATTCTGCGATATGATATAGCAGAAGATTGAAAAAGAATATGCTTCTGCCGAAAATGCCAACTTCCTTCTTCCTAACAAGCAAAACTATTCGTCTTCCATCTCCAGGCAGCTTGCAATAAATAAGAACTCATTAGCGTTGAGAGGAGATTTTAAAAATTTCTCGGGAATGAAAACATCTCAACATTTCAAAGCTTTGAGCCGATGATCACTTCCAAAAACTTTTTGCTGAGAGGCTTTTCGCCAACACTGTTAAGTGACAAGTAAAAATGAATAGCAATTAACGGCTATTTCTAACAATAGTATTAAATGCCAGTAAACCAATTCCGCATTATGTGACCCACGCATAAAATTAAATTAGAAACTTATGAGTGTGTGATCTGCATCTCATCAGCTTGCCTCTCCACTCGATACTGACCTAACATGATTTGAATCCCGTTCAGTATAAATAATATTTCAACGTTTAATGATATCGATAAAATTATTTAAGCTCATAAAAGCTTTGAAAGAAGATATAAAACTCGCGATCACTGGACAGGGATGGAATGATAAGGAGAGATCGTTATCACCACCACAATCTTTGACCGCAATCTGAAATTTCCCGATTCCTATTGTGTGATCCATTGATTTTATCGAGCCAGCTCTCTTGAAGCTGGATGTTTGGAGCATCAATTAAGGAAGTACTTGCAGTTAACATTTGTGCCTGTCAATCTGTCGGCACCTTCTTTCCAGTCATTTAGTTTCATCTTTGACTCTCATTTGCATTTGGTCGTTGCAATTGATCGTTTAGAACAGATTCCAAATCAGCTATAAGTGTGTTTATTTAATTATAATCACCTTTAATTGATGACACATTTATTAACAAAGTATAAAATAAAAAAAATTAAATTTATCTGGCCACAAAAAAGTTTTAAAATGACGCACCTAAGGTGAAGTTTGAGTGGTGGGCGTGGTTTACAATTATTCGTGGGAGGAGCAGAGACTGAGGCGACCAATAAATATTGAGCAATGTACACAACGTACATCTAACGAACATCGTTATTTAACGACTGCCTGATGCGTGGGAGAAGTTTTCCTGGATCTGTTTGTTCTCAAAACTTGAATAAGTTGGAGTTGATGCTTGTAAGTGTGGAGGTGAGTCTATGTTTATTCAGCAATTTCATTGTTGTTGTTACGTCACAGAAACCTATGAATCACTCCACGCTAACAACCGACACCTTTATTGAATTTACCTTTATAGACTGATGCCATCACACTTGCTTAACCAGGTCACAATCACTCATTTTAAAGGGTCAAAGTTGTGAAAATCGTGCATGGTGTTTACAAACAACGAAAAAGTACCTTAATGAATGAAAGTGCATATCTGATCTTCCAACATGAAGATTCGCTCGAGGCAGGTCAGTCGACAATTTTAATTCCGTGAGTTTGCCTGAATATTTGTTGAAATGCCAAATAATTGGAAGGCAATTTTTTTAAAATTAATTGCTGCAGATTAATATGCAGTTTATGCGCGCGAAACGCACTCGTGTAATAAATGTGCCTTACTGTTTCGTCTCCGAGGCGCCCACTTTCACTTGAATTTCAAATGACACACAAACTCCTGGTGGAGCCACTACGCTTTGGAATTCATTTGTTTCTGCAAATAGATGGAAAGTCTTCATTAGCTGATGAACATTTGTAAGAACAGGTGATGTTTGCGTCTCAGTGCATTCCCATCGAGGCGGCTCTCAAGACCACGCCGACCTACGAGAGGCATTTTGAAAACTTAACATCGTGTAAACAACGTCAGATCTTCTCTAACGAGACTTGCTGTAAATTAATCCATTTCGGATCCAAGAAATAAATATTTTCTCTAATGGGTCTTCAATGGGTGCGTGCTTAATGTCAGGGACAGCTTAAGCCGTGCATTCCACTTGAGCATGTCATGCCAAATTAACATTTGATTAAACAAATTCATCAACATTTGATATCATTAATCTTTTGCTAAAAGCTTCTTTAGACGCCTTGGGTTTAATTTGAGGAAGACCACTCCAGCCTTTGAAAGCTATTAAAACCTCTCTTTTAGCACTAATTGTATGTACAAATAACTCCCTCTCGTCAATTTATGCCTTACAATGGCTCTTTTACGGTGTTAGAGATTTTTTTAAAGACGCCATTTGCGAACGACTGTTGCTTCAACTCGTGTGTAAGTTAACTTTTATTTCATTCCTCAACGTCGTGAATGGCTTTTCCACTTATTAAACTCTAAATCATTCCAGTCTGTGATTGGACTCTTTTATTGTGACGTTCGAGGAAAAGAAACATTCACCTCCCGCAGGAGAAGCACGATATAATTTAACCGATCTGGTCTCGATCTGTGAAATAATCGAAGTTCATAGGAAATTTTAAACAAATCTTCGGTGGCTGTCTTAATCTTTCATCGCGTTCCCCTCGGCTCAAGTGTTTATCAACAAATCACCACTCTCGACTTTGTTGGCATTTCTTGCTGCACAACGAGAGAAAAACAATATTCACTTAAGCTTGGAAAATGTCACAAAATTTGCTGCAATTAATCTTATTTAGGACTTTCAGGAGTTGAAATCGCGTTGAAATTCGACGAATGCAAGCAAAACACCTCAGAACATCCCAGCAAATTTATATGTCGGCACGTGGAGAGAGTGAAATATTGCTCAGGCAAAATGGATTCTTGTAAAAATAATCGGCCGTGAATTTATTGTGTTTGTTTAGCGCCGACAGCACCGTTCGCTACAAAGCAAATATTTTTGTTCTCCTTTTAGACCTCCATTTCACTCCTTGTAGTAATTATGGAATCATTTTCCTTCAACAGGTAGTTCCAACATGAAAACTTCCATTCATCACAACACCTTGTTTGTAATTGTCATCGGTTTGTTCATCGTTTCAACTGAGTCTGCAATGTTTCCTCCCACGCACACACGTCACCACAAAGAACTCAGAAAGGCACTCAACGACCACTCTTTTTTGAACCGATCGTCAGACCTCCTCGTGTCGAACGTAGGACATGGAAATGGGGCGAGCAGAGATTATCATTCGATTCCAACCGATTACCATCGATCGAGGAAGCATAACAATCACGTGACTAAGAAGTTCGAGAGGAGCATCCTTCGTTTGTTGGGAATTCACAAACCTGGCAAGCCTCGTCACAAAGTCAAAGTTCCACAGTTCATGATGGACTTGTACAAACAACTAGTCACGAAAAACACTTGGACATTTTTGGGCAGGAGGTACAGAAGGGAGGGAACCTATTTTGAAGGAGGCATCGTCAGGAGTTTTGAAGTTGAAGCCAAAGGTTTTTAGCTTGTTTTATCTTTATTCAATTCCTTTTGAAATCAAGTTGACATCTAAATGTCAGAAAAACTGTTACTATTATTTGGCATAATTTTTGCTAGTTAGTGATATTTATAATTCATAAATCTTCAGGGTTATTGGCGGAAAATAAAGGCACCAGGACCAGTTTGAAGGCGATTGTGGATGGACATCATTTCGATGAGGAAACCATCAGAGGAGCAGAACTGAGAGTCTTTTATCAGCCAAAAGAAAGCAAGTTGTCGTCAGCCACGGGACTAAGTGTCCGAAGCAAATTAGAAATTCATCGCATTTCAAAGTGCAAACCAAATTGTCACCGTAAACTTCTAGACGTAAATTATTTGGAAGACATGCGTCCCAGGTGGATGTCCTTCAACGTGACTGATGCATTGAAATCTCTCAAGAAAGATTCTAAACTTCACTTGACTTTCGAGTTAGATGACGTTTTAAATGATCAAATCTGGAAGGATGGTGACGTCAGTGAAGAATTCGAATCAATGCGTTCAAACAAGAGAATGTTCTCCATATTGAACGATGATGCAAAATACAAACCATTTCTAGTCACATATTCAGAGCTTATGCAACAACCAACCAACCACAGGCAGAAGAGATCCTCCTCTGATGCACCATCGAAATCCCGGAGAGGAAGTCTCCAAAGCCGACAAAGATCAACAAAACAATTCCAGAAACAATGCAGTCGAAGGTCTCTCTACGTGGATTTTGCCAAGTTAGATTGGTTGGAATGGATTGTGGCTCCATCAGGCTTCGATGCCTTCATGTGTCAAGGATCTTGCCAGAGAGAGATACAGCATTATAATGCCACAAACCACGCCGTGTTGCAGAATCTTTTGCACTCCAAAAACTCTGCACACGTGCCTCCCGCATGTTGCGTCCCAACTCAGTTGTCACCGATCGCTCTGCTCATAGTTGATTTTGATACCGTTGTTTTGAAGAACTATAAGGACATGATAGTCGATGCTTGTGGGTGCAGATAAAAATCGAAGAACGAAACTGAGAAGTCTATTTGAATTTGAAAATATTTATTATTTGTGTACAAAATTATAATAAGTGCCTTTGACGCTTGATTGTTACTAACTGCACAGTTTGCAATAAAATTATGCAATCTCAAGGTGAAAGGAGGCACGGAATCTTTCTTAGACTTCTTGGACGAGTTGCTTTTATATGTAAATATGTTGTTTTTTTAAATTTTATTTGTTTTAAATGGGTTCGCTTTGATCGGCCTTGAACGGGTTACAAATACCCATAAAGATAATGGATTTGTCATGAAACAAATTTTATAAAAAAAAAATTAGATTTTTAGCTAATATTTTATGAATTCTAAAATTTGATAATAGTGAACAATAAAATAATGAATCGGCACCCGCGAGAATAAAGTTGTGTTTACATTCTAATCATTGCAAAATTGCAATACAAATTGTCTTCGACTTTTTAATTTCAAACTTTGAAACTTTTGAGAATAATGTTTAAGCTTTCAAAGTTCTTGAAAATTTAAATTTTAATATTTGTATATGTCAATAGATTAATTTATTTATTAATTGATCTACAATACTTTAATACAAAATAATTCATAAATTATTTTACAGAACTTTTCACTAAAGTTCAGATCAATTAGTCAAACCAAAGCGTATTTTCTGCTAACAAAACAGAATGTAAAAATTAAAATATAATTGAATGTTTTGTCTCCGTTGATGTCAATGGACGTCCAGCAAGCCTGCTGCGGGCTGTGGCTGAAAAGCTCGTTGCGTCCGATCGATTTTTCCGACAGGATCCGATCAGATCTCATCGAATTTTAAACTAAGGAAAGACTGATGTTTGGGAGGATTGTAAGATTCAGGAAGGAAGACAATTATGAGGATTTAGAGGGCAACGACAGGATCAGGAATCCTCCTAGCGAGCAGGGAATCATGGTTCGTAAACGAAACGAAATAGTTGACAGATCTCCATCGATGGTTGTTGATCAACTCGAAGGTTTGTAGAGTTAGACTTTTGAGTTCTGATTAGCTTTTAAAAAGTGACTTGTTTTACAGAAACATTTACTGTTGACAGAGCTGTTGACATGCTCGGCTTCGGATGGTTCCAAGTTAAACTTTCACTCTTCACAGGCGTTGTTTGGGTACTTTCATGAAATTTTGTGAATGGATGAGAATTTTGTGGATTAACTTGGAAGGTTGATGAGCAGATGGCAGATGCGATGGAGATGATGATATTAAGTATCCTTGGACCTGCCCTTCATTGCGATTGGAAATTGATGCCCTGGCAACAAGCTCTGCTGACTTCGGTGCGACTTACTTAATATCGATTCAGCAAGTTAGAAACCAGAGAGATGTTAATAACAGATTACTTTGTTAAATTTACTAAATTTTAGTTAATTTACTTAACTTTAGTAAATTGTTAATATTTCAGATTGTCTTTGGAGGTATGATGCTGAGTTCTGGTTTGTGGGGCAAAATAGCAGACAAGTATGGAAGAAAATTGGTGAGTTCCTAAACGAAAAGAAGGTTGCTTACTTAAGATACTGACTTCAGTATATGTTTTATTAATTTAAGCAACTTATCCTCTGCTCCATGTTCACCTTCTTCTACGGACTGCTAAGTGCTTTCTCACCGAGCTACCTATGGCTGCTCATCCTCAGAGGGCTGGTCGGCATCGGCATTGGAGGAGTACCTCAATCGTAAAGCGCAACTCTTTTCATGATTGATAATAACAAAAAGAATGAAAGCTAATTTTATTTACAGCATAACTCTTTATGCAGAACTTTTGCCATCAGCGGCAAGAGGGAAGTGCATTGCCATGATAGAAGTAAATGCGTCATTTGGACATCAAATGTCATTTCTTAATGGGATTTTTACATGCAGTTGTTTTGGGCTATGGGAACGTGCTTCATCGTATTTGTTTCTATTTTTGTCATGCCAACTCTTGGGTGGAGATACTTATTCTCTATTGCAGCAATTCCACTTTTCATCTTCTTCTTGTGCTGCTTCGTCAGGAAATTTTAATATTTTACTTTGCTTCTGCAATTACTTCATTTGATTAACTTTTATTTAAAAAAGTGGTTACCCGAAAGTCCAAGATTTGATTTAGCTCGAGGACAACCAGAATTAGCTCTTCATACTTTGAAGAGAATTGCTGACACAAATGGAAAACCAATGCCTCTTGGGAAATTGGTAGAAATGTCAGCTGAGGTTTTTATTCTTTTACTTTTGTTTCTAAACCACAAACGTGAGAGTACCTAAACGGTTATAATACTTCTCAAATTTAACTTTGGTTCTTCGAACCTAATTTGGAGATGATGATTTTGATCAAAAAATTGGACCAGGAAAATGAATCGTTGAAGAGAGGACAAGTGAAAGACTTGTGCACACCTGACATGAGACTAACAACTGGCCTTTTGTGGTTTATGTGGTTTGTTTACTTTTCGTAAAAAATTGAAATGCTTTGAAGATGAATTTTTTTTTAATATCTTTCAGGTTGGCCAATGCATTTTCATATTACGGAGTGGTTCTTATGACCACAGAACTTTTTGAAGTTGGCGACAGTTGTCACGGTTGGTTGCTCACCTTCTGATTATTAAAGTTATCGAGCACTTGAAATGTAAATGTTCATGAAATACAACATATTTACATCAAGGAGGCACTTCAGAACCTGGCAGTGAAGTGAAGGAGCCCGAATGTAGTTTGATGTGCAAACAACTCACAGTGTCTGATTACACAAACCTGTTGTGCACGACAGCTGCTGAATTTCCAGGTTTAAAAGTATTTGAATATTTATATATTTTCGTCATTCGATTTACAATTGAAGCTAAATTCATTGAACGAAATAATTTAAATTTTAAGATTGAAAAGGCATAAGAATTTAGATTTGCCAGTACTGAACAATTTCTTTAATTTAGCGGGATAAGATGCACATTTATTTTATATTTTAATTTCTTATTTAAAATTAAAATTTTATTTTTTCTGAATTATGCTCCTGTTTCCTTATGTTGGCTTTTATGAAACCATGATGTAAATTCCTCTGCAAGGCCACAAAGAAGCATTTGTAAATTGTATACTTTTAGCAGCAGCAACACCTGAGGGGACATGAAATAACATAATTAGAAAGTGCATGGGGCTTGAAAAAATAGGACTGACCTTTTTAAAAAATAAACACACGGATACAAAGCACGAAACAAATTAACATTTCATATTCTTTCGGTTTCAAACCTTTGTTTAACTTGAGGTGGGTTATTAAATTCCTTCAAGTCCGATAATGGATTTGCATTTAAATATGGCGAGATTAGCAATTGTAAGATTGAATTCGATTTTTAAACTTTAGATCTTTAGATTTTAGAAAATTTAATTTATTTGGTGATGATTAACTTGCTGGTTGAGATCTATTAATTAAAATTATAGGCATAGCCAAGGGCAGACAGGTCAGCTACCCCTGTCAGCTTGCCTCTTGTTATTTTTTACTAAAAATAATAACAAATAATAAATAATAATAACAATTTTTAAATAATTGATCACAATACGTCTCCAGTAGATTAGGAAAGCTTTCGACGTCAATATTTATTATGTAATAAATAACATGTTATAATTTTCGGAAGTTTCGGTAACTAAATTACTGTGTGTAAAAAAAGTGTCTGCTTTCCTTACGTGTCTTGAGTTTAGTGTGATATTAATTGTTTGCAATTAATCCACTAAGTATAAACTTTACTGATGTAATGTTTGTGTACACACACATACATACACACAAAAGATTTGCTCCACCCCTACGTCGAAAAATTTTCAAAATCCTGGTTACGCCACTGAATAAAATATCACGAATAGGTTGTTAGATAAAACATAAAAAAAAAAGCTGACAATGAATAAAGAATATCTATTTGATCGATTTTTGACATCTTGTTATTGTGACTAATTTGATGTTTTAATAATTTTAATCTCAATTTGCATGCCATTACCATTGTTAAACCATTTGTTAGGTGTAATCTCTTTGAACTACGCATGCTGTCAGATGTTTGAAAAATGCGTGGATGTTTGCGATAACGAGTTGTAAACGAAATTAATTCTACAGGTTTGTTTATCACGTTCATCATCATCGAGAGACTCGGAAGAAAGCGAACCATTGCACTTGAATTTTTCATGTTTTCTTTCTTCGTGTATCTGGTCAACTTTTGCGTAACAAGGTGATCAACGTTTTCATAATGAAGAGTTGTTTTCTTAAATCTGGAACTGGAAGTATTGAAACAATTCTAAGATATTAATGGCCAAATTAATTGAGACCAAACCGGCCTAATTTGAAAGATCTGTCATTCTATATATTTTGAAGTCTGAAGATTCTATATATTTTGAATCTGGAGATTGATAATGTTTCTAGTGAAAATTGATGATCTGAAAATGGATAGATTATTTCTCTCAAGTTAGTCAATTAATGATTCTTTGATTAATAACAGAACGGTTCTTACGATTTTGCTGTTTGCATCTCGAGCCTTCATATCAGGAGGATTCCAGGCAACTTACGTCTATACTCCAGAGGTTCAATGAGATGTTTCTTATTATGTTTTACTATTTGTATTTGTATTTGTATTTAGCAGATCTTTGAGTGCTTTATGTGCCCGAATAGGATGTGAAGGCACTTTTTAAGTACTCTACAATTTATATAGCGCCCTTACTCGAGGCCAGGTTGGATTGCGAACACGACGTCTGTATTACAATTGTCGTCATTACCGCCACATGCAGGAACTAGATGTCGGACCGGGACCAACAACCTATTTCCGGTTCCGGTCTAAAAATAATTAAATAATTCCTGGTCACGTCTATTCCCTCCAAAATTCCAGTTCAGTCCCGATTTCAATTTCATTATTATTATAATCAAAATTATTTAAAGAAAATGTTAAGATATTTTATTATATATTTTTTTTTCTGAAAAAAAACAACAAAAAAAACCCTCAAATTTCACGGTGTTTCCCAAGGGAATATAATTCCGTCCAGTGGATAACCTGTTACAAAATTATTATATTATTGCGACAAGTAGATAAGAACCTTTATATAATGGGTAATTTGAAAGTGAAGATGCTAACTTTACTATTGACGAACATGAGAAAATTGACGAATATATGACAATGGAAGAAATACATGTAGATTAACTGGGGCAATGCTGTGACACAACCAAGGAAAAGTAGATAAAATGAATTACGTAACAAATAAAGGGGTTAGGAAATATAAGTTTCAACAATTGGACAGAATATATTTTTTTGACGGAACTGAAATAGTGAGAAATTGTTTACAGAGGTAAGGGATGTTGGTAGAGAAGAATACAAGAGTGGACCTCAACAACATATGAAGAATTTTTTAAAGAGGGTACGGGAAAATTCAGATCTGAATTGATTGAATGATCTGCGATTGTGAGAGTGGATGTCTGAAGATTTGGCAAAATTTGAAATTTTGGAGGCAATATACTTAATATGCAAAGACCAGTTTAGCTTATCATCAATAATAATATTAGTCGTCGTATACACTAAACACACTCAAGGACACGTAGATTTATTTATATAAGTAAATCTTTGTTACTTTGACTCTGATCAAGCCGTCAAGAGTTGATGGTTTTAGAGTCGATTTCCTAGGATCCGCAGTTATCCTACCACATGTGGTTCCTTTCGCTGGGAACTGGCAGGGATACTATAGAGAAACTTTGATAGTTTTTGAAGTGTTGGGAGTCTGTCCATCAAACTCCAGTAATGTAAAATGTTTTTCCCGTTTTCTGTTTTTGCAGGATGCATTTCATAAAAGAACACAACTCATCTTTATCATTTGCTTCCCCTTCATTTATTACCAGCAAATCATATATTACATTTGAAATAAACGATTTCTGATACTCTGATCAATCATTTCAGATTGTTCTTGATTTACATCTTGAAAGAAAAGTATTTTAATAATACAAAAGATTGGCTGGCTGCTGGATTGGTTTAAAGTTTCTGTATAACTAGATAATAAGGACTGAAAAAAAGAGAAAATATAATTACTTAAAAGCACTAAGCATTAATTTCCCAATGTTCCCGGTCCCGATGAAATTTCTCATTTCCGGTCCCACGGGAGTCCCGCGGGTATCCTCGGGAAAAATATTCCCGGTCCGACCTCTAGTAGGAACCAGCTAACATGCAAAGGCGCTATATAGCGTCAGCTACAAGCATCGGGGGTGCTTCTACCATTTACAAAGCACTGCTTCCCAGGGGCGCTCTGTGGCGGTGCAAGCTGGCTATGACACAAATGACTGCTGCTTTTACCATCGCTTGCAGGAACGCAGCCCTCTGTCTGGCTAACTTTTGTCGTTCACTGTTCACTTGTTTAATTTGATTTTATTATACATTATTGCACATTAGAGAACGAATATAATGTCCATAATTCATATTCTTTTTGACGTCACCAGGTTTATCCAACGACTATAAGAGCTCTTGGACTTGGAATGTGCAGTGGCGTTGCAAGAATTGGAGCAATAATCACGCCATTTTTTGCGCAGGTGAATTACGGGTAACCTTTACCTGTTAGCTTATGAATAATTATCAAATTGGATGATAAATGGAAATTGGATTGAGTTGACAATTCGTGCTTTTCTGTCTATTGCAAGGTGATGATCAGGCAGTCTGTGTACTTGGCTATCAATACTTACGCCACCGTTTGTCTTTTCGGCTCCATTGCCGCCCTACTCCTTCCTGTAGAAACTCGAGGCAGAGAGATGAAAGTTTGCACTTTTAAATCATGCTTTCCAAACGCAGTCTGAATTTTAATTATTTTCTTTTCAGGATAGTTCATTTTCGAAGCTTGAACATTCCAAATAGAATACTGTTTTTCAGAGAACCTTGACAAAGAATCTTTCACATGTAATGTAAAGTGTAAAAATGTATAAATTTTATATCATTTACATCGTGAGAAGCGAACAAACTGTTACTACTAACTAAATAACAACATTCACACTAATGAGTGTTTTTCCTCAATCAATATACAATTGCATAAATTTGGTCCAGTTACGTTTTTTGACGATAACTTTTTATGTACAGAATTTTCTAGGCCATTTTTTCATACAATGTACTGAAACACATTCGATTTACACACTTATCAATTTTATTGAACTCAGACAAATATTTAGTGCGAATTCCGAGAAAAACTGGAAATACCCAAAATTACGTGTAGGAACAAGAAACACTAGGGAGCACAAATTTTCATATTTATTAAAATCAAACCTTAAAATTATTACTTACATGAAAGTCCATAATGTATCTTATCTCCTTTCTTAATAATTAACTCTTGAACTCTATTT
This sequence comes from Hirudo medicinalis, assembly GCA_011800805.1. Lineage (NCBI taxonomy): Eukaryota > Metazoa > Annelida > Clitellata > Hirudinida > Hirudinidae > Hirudo > Hirudo medicinalis. Next base: position 41,624 of record MPNW01000460.1, read on the forward strand.
TTTTAATGAATCCAGGAAAGGATTCAATTGCTCTTTTCATTCAGTTTCTTCCAGGCCTTATTCAAAGCATCTTTCAGTTCCTGAACACTGAAATATTGCTTCCCATTGGAGTATACCTCACTAATAATCAGTCCCCACACGTTTTCATTGGGGTTCAAGTCTGGGGAGCGAGCTGGCCACTTCAGAACCTTCAAATTCCTCTCCTGGAGAAAAGTTTTTGTCAGTCTTGTGTGTAGCGGGTCATTGTCACGCTGAAAAATGACTGCGTCATCTCCAAATTTGTCACACAGCGGAAATAGATACTGGTCCAGTGTTTCAACATATTTTAGTGAGTTCTGCTTCCCCTCCAAGAAGACGAGTTCAGATGAACCACGAGAGGAAATGGCAGCCCAGACCATCACTGAGCCACCTCCGAAATTTCTGTNTCAACATATTTTAGTGAGTTCTGCTTCCCCTCCAAGAAGACGAGTTCAGATGAACCACGAGAGGAAATGGCAGCCCAGACCATCACTGAGCCACCTCCGAAATTTCTGTTAAAAAATGTTTTTTGGGGGCCCTCTGACATCGTGCCAATAATATTTGTAGCCATCTGGACCATCCAAATTCAATTTCTTTTCATCTGAGAAAATAACAGAGTCCCGGTTCATCTCCGAACTCACTAACTCTTTTGCCCAGTTTAGCCGGATCTTCTTGTGAGCCTCCGTTAGAAGTGGTTGATGCTGACGCTTAACAAACTTCAGGAAACTACTCCTCTGAAGGCATCTGAATACGATCCATCGACTATCCTCCAAATTTAAGTTACTTTTTAAGTCTCTTGTTGAGCTAAACCCTTTGGAAGCTTCGCGGAGGACAACCCGTTTCTCACGTTCAGAAAGTTTTTGAGGTCTTCCTGGACTAGTTTTTGTTCCATAACTTTCTGGATCATTCAAATTACGTCTTATAACCTTTCTAGATCGCTTAACCCTCCTAGAAATATATGAAATTGACAAATTCAAGTCTTTAAAGGCCTTTATTTGTCCTTTTTCGATATCATTAAGTCTCTTTCCAGAACCCAGCTATAATAACGTAAACTAACAGTACTTATATAACATAAGTGAGTTTTGTAGTAGTAGTAGTAGTAGTAGTAGTATTTTATTAATGTCCTCAGCATAACATGACGAATAGGACAAAAGTGAGTTTTGGAAATGGAACCATTTATATAGAGCCTTATTATAATAATCAGCTTTTGTGAGTCCTGTAATAAAAATTATTTCCTGGACAGGAAGAGATCCCATGCTCAGCGGCGAAAACCTCGAAAAACAACATCAAAGGCATTTATCGAAGAAATCCCAAATTTTACTGCTAAATTTTATTATATATTAATTAAATATGATTTTGTGAATGATATAAATGATATTTGGTCAAAAATCAACAGTAATTTAATAGATAACTGTTCAAATTGTGTAATTCTTGAACCTGGGCCAAATTTATGCAAAGCACTGGATAGTACTACAGAAGTTACTGTTACATTTTGTAATATAATGTAAATTAATGTAGTGTAATATAAATATAATAAAGGAATTTAGGCTTATTCAATTCACAAATGATTCTACACTATATTGTATAGCTTGGACTTTGAATTTCCATATGGATATTGAGATATTTGAACGTTTCTGGATGTCATGTCGATAATATTTGTTAAATATCGATATATCGATAATTAAAACCAGTTAAAAAATATGTTTATTCATTTTTTTAGTTAGCAATTTTGGGGAGGTTAGAACCCTGGATGCGCCACTGTTTCAAACCCGTATAGATTTAAAAGAATGTAGGCTCATTTTATTCACAAACTATTCTATGTCCTGCAGTGAGTGGATCTTTTATTTTCATTATGGTTTTTGTGGATACCAGTTTAGTATAAAATCACAAAACCGATTGAAAAAAACCATAAGAACGTTCATTTAAGAGTGATAATGAAGTTGATCGTGATGAGAGATAAATTATCACCCATTTAATAACAGGATATTTCGACGAAGATTAANAGTATAAAATCACAAAACCGATTGAAAAAAACCATAAGAACGTTCATTTAAGAGTGATAATGAAGTTGATCGTGATGAGAGATAAATTATCACCCATTTAATAACAGGATATTTCGACGAAGATTAATAATATTCTATACAAATTCGCTTGAGTTTTGATTATTTTAGTTTATTACTTTGTAATGTAACGCTTTGTGACGGAGGAAGTAGCGAAGTAAAAGTATTTCCGAAAATCTTATTTCGTTACAAGTAAAAGTTCTGAAAATTTCCGTAGCAAATATCGTAACATTATACTTTCAGAAATACTTAAATCAGGATCATTTTTGATTTGTTCATTTCTAAATTTCCCCACAATCAAAGTTTTACTTAGTGAGTTATCTTATCGATAATCTCCCACAATATATAAATATTTTGCAACTTATTTACAATAAAAATTAATGTTTGAGCTCTTTGGTTATGTGACCTGCCCAAGCACACATTCGGGTGTTGAAATTTACATGTCTGCTTTTAATCAAGTTTTTCAAGATTTTGTAGTATTTGTAAAAAACAGAATAAAATCACTAACTCTTCCATTACAGTATTCAAGTATCACCTTTGGTACCTCTGAAATTATTATTTTTTGTGTCTTCTTTGACGATTATTAAAAAAATGATTCACTATGAAGGATGAGCCATTAATGGTAGTCAAACTTCAAGAGCCTCTTGATACCAGCCTCAAAATATCTCTAAATTAGTTACTTATTGTTCGTATGATTTTGATTTACATACTTATTAACTGTCCAATTTCGTAATCTAAATCTTAATTATGATGTTGATGTCATCTGGATCTATTGATAAATTTTTGTTACTTAATTCTCTAGAAATTTAAATTTAAAATAGTATTTTAGTTTGATCCAATAAATCACTTTTAGATTAATTGCTGCATTTTCGATGAAGTAATAAATAGGCTTAATTAGGTTACATAGTACTTAATCCTCAGGTGCACTCCTACTTGTATATAAATGCGGCGCACACGGGGGGGGGTTCTAGCCCCCAAAAATTGTTAAATAAAAAAATTAATGGATAAATCAATTTTATTAACTGGTTTTAATTATCGATATATTGACATTTAACAAATGTTATCGGCATATCATTGGAAAAATCACTTCTGAAAAGATAAAAACCTAATAAAGGGGCTTCAAAAATCAGAACCTCCTCTGAAAAAGACTTCTGGGTGCGTCCCTGCTTGTACTCTTACTTGGACATCAGGTACCTGTACTTGAAAAAAAGCAACTAATCCAAAGTAAATTACTATTTTAATTTTATAATTCTGTGGTGCATTGCTCATATTTTTAATGCAAACAGTGGGAAAGTTCAAAGGCTAAATTTATCATGAAATTAAGCATTTATTGCACTGTATATGTTAACAGATTAATTTCCAAATGGGAACTGACCAACTAGTAGCCAGGTTTACAACAATATTCTAAAAGCTTCCTCAGTTCCATCCGAATGACAAACATAGCAGTTCCCTTGGGAATGTATGAAATAACATCGAATGTTTACTAAAGCAACTCAGGCTATAAATCTATCATTTTACGATTTTTCAATGTTCAAGAATTGATTTTAAAACGTTCGACCACTTCATGGGATTATGAAGAAGAATACCGTAAAGATATTTCAATTTTACAAGTTCGAATTCGATATTGAGAAATACTACTTTTTATAAGCATAACACGTAGTGCAAGTCTTGCCTAATGTTAATCATTAATGATTGGGCATCGGTGGCCGAGGGATCAATCAAGGCTTTCGCTTTGGTGATGCTCCATTCCCAACAAGCTCAAAAGAGTTTCCACCACTCGCATGTAAACGCGACGCACATCCTCTTTGTGCTACTCTCGCATCCTCTCGATGGATATAAAGCACTGTTTTACTGACGTTGCATTATCCGCCGCAGAAGTACAGTCACGTCATTCGTAACATCGGTCGATCTATTACTATTTTTTATAAATTAAAGTATATATATCGTATATAAAAAATGGAGGAAATTGTCGAAAAAGTTGTCAAAAGCATCATCAGACCATTTACAACTGAATCTATAAAGAAGATAGAAGAAAAGATAGAAATTGGAAAGAAGGAGAAAGATTCAGAAAAAGGGACAAAAGACAAAAAATCGAAAAGAACGTTAAAACAAAACCAAAGAACCAAGGAAAGACCAAATCCTGCTTTGTTGCCTGGGAAAAAATTTCCCGAAAAGCTCGGAGAATTCCCTAAAGAATTGTATGGGAAGCCGATTGAAGATTTGGATGAATTCTACAGAAACAAATATGTGATTTTTCCTTTTGCTTTTATGTGTATTTGAACGTTTTTTATGTGAAATATAATTTACTTTAACAAATTAATTTATTGGAGAATATGTCGCTAATGTATGAGATGCAAACATAATGTTTCAAATTATTTCTCCCTAAATTTGTTAATTTACTACAAAGTTTATTATTGAAGGTAGAAATCGACCGGGGAATTTAGTTTAGCCGGTGAATGATGTAAATTATGTATAAGAAATGCAAACGATTATTCCATATCAGAATCCAAGTTATCATAAATTCTGTCATTTCATGGAAAAAAATCAGCAAGGTACTTGTAGCATCGATGTGGATTGACACACTGCTCTGATGTTATCCTTGTAAAACAGTAATGTTTCCACATTATTGTGCAATAATCTCACCCTGTCTTTCCGAATGCACTTCGCCATTTTGAACTCCCTTTCAGTATCACTTGATTTTCCATTTATTTATTTGATCAAAGTTTATGCAAAGTTTGTTGCATAACTGAAATGAATTAGACAAACGACCAGACTATCACTTGAGTTGGGAGGTGGGCTTAAATATACTCTTGTCAGCTTTGCCAAGACTGACAGCTCATTCCGGCACACCTTTCAGAGGGAAAGAGGCTCATCCGAGATACCTAAACATTTCTTCCTCATGTACGACTCTATTTCCGTCTCCTCCGATACATTCTGGGCTACTCCTGCACAGTGACAAACCATCGCATAACTTGAAGAGATGACCTTTTTGTTGCTTCCAGCCTAAATTCAGGGGGCGACAGAATTCAATTAAAGCAATCTACTCATAACCGTTATTATTATCACTTTATAATATAACAACAATATCAAATAAAATGTTTTGATATTTATGTTAATCATAGTCCAGTTAATTATGTTATATTTTTAGACATTAAACATTTTGACGAAAATTTGTCAAAACATTTACCATTTTTGCAGACTTTCATGGTTGTATCAAAAGATGGGACGATGTTTCGTTTCAGCGCTACAAAAGCTTTTTTTCTGTTGAGTCCATTTACGAAGTTGAGGAGAGGAGCTATTTATATCTTAACACATCCATATCCTTTCCTCATTCCAAATCAGTGCCGGATTTAGGCTTATTCGGAATGTGCCATTGCACAGAGAGCCTCCACCAACCATAGAAACATTTTTTAATGCTTATCAATGAAGGGGGGCAACAAGACTGGCGCAGAAGCTTCTGGGCCTCCACCCGGGGTAAATCCGGCGCTGTTCCAAATCGTGGAGTATATTAACTAGTGAACGGCAGAATGCATTTGTTCAAAGAAATCCTTAAAAAATGATTCCTTAACTTCGATAACATTTTTCAGTCTTATTATCATGACTGTCATTCTTGTCAATTGTGTCTTCATGGCGGATAATAGGGATGTGACTATCGCAGAGTGAGTTCTCAGAAAGCGAATGGAATTCTGAAGATGTATTTTCAAACTTAATTTAAAAATTCATTTCAGGTTTGTTTTCACAGCTATCTTCACAGCAGAAGGTATCGTGAGAATGTTGGCCAGAGGATTTATTCTGCATGAGTTCACATACCTCAGAGATCCATGGAACTGGCTTGATTTTGTCGTGGTTACATCAGCGTAAATGACAAGAATTTGACATTTTCATATGTTAAACATGAATCAACCTATAATAAAAATAATGTCTACTTCCCCATACATTATATCACATCAAACAATTACAAATATTTAATTCAGGTATTTGCAGTTAATTCTAGACGGCAGATCATTTCTGGGTTTTCTAAGGACTCTCAGGGTGTTCAGAGCCCTTAAATCGGTGGCAGTTGTTCCAGGTGAATTGTTTTTACATTGTAAAACTCATAGCTTTCGTGTGACTTGCTATAAAACTCACTTTGTAACTTCAAAATTAATGAATAAGGGTTAAAACTGATTGTTGGAGCTTTGATGGAAGCTGTAAAAAGGTTACGAGATGTGATATTGCTAACAATATTCATGCTTTCGGTCTTCGCTCTCATTGGCCTCCAGTTGTACCACGGTAAATTATTGCGAAAGTGTGTGAAAAATCCAAACCCCTCTTGGGCCGCTTATATTTCGCAACACAAATTATGGGAATTTCGAAATAATTCAGGTTAATAAAAAAGTTGGAATTTTCTAGTTGATAATGAAGTTATCATAGTTATTTTTCAATGTTGAAATAGATAATTGGTTGAAGCATTCGTCTGGAACTTTTGAAGTTTGTGAACCTGAAACTACATTTGGAAAACAGTAAGGCATTACTTAATTCTTTTAAACATTTGAATAATAATTTTATTATTGTAATAATATTTTGTCGTGCGAGTTAGCGCAGAGAGCGAGGGTAAAAGCAAAAATCGTTAGGTGTCACGCTCGCAACCCAGCCATAGCCACAAAGCGTCCCTGGGAGGCGGCGCTTTATAAATGGTTTAAGTCTGATGCTCATGCTTAAGGCGCTTTATAATCATTTGTACATAAATTTCATTTGTTAAAATTAATTCTATTACTATTCCAGCTGTCCCGAGGATTACTCGTGTTTGGAAGTTGGTGACAATCCAAATTTTGGTTACACAAATTTTGATACTTTTTACTTTGCATTTCTTTGCTCATTTCGCCTTATGACACAAGACTATTGGGAAAGTTTATATCAATTAGTGAGTCGATGTTTTACTGAAATGATTCGTGATCTATCATGATTTACGTTTCATTGAAGGTCTTGAAGGCCAATGGAAGCACCCACATGATATTTTTCATCTTTGTGATATTTCTGGGATCGTTTTACTTAGTCAACCTCATTCTTGCTATTGTGGCGATGTCCTACGATGACTGTAGAAAGAAAGAAGAGAAGGAAGCAGAAGAGGAACTTGCAGCAGCACTGGTCACTCAATTAACTTTCAAATCAATAGAAATCATAAAAACAGAATAGAATAAAACAAAATTAATAGAATATTAAGATATTACAGATTATTCATGAAGTCGGGCATTAAAAACTGTTGGATATTGTAACATTGTGCAAATCGTTCTGTAGGAAGAGGAAAAACGACAAATAGAACTGATTGAGGAAGCAATTCACAAAAGTCCCTCTAACATGTCTAATGTAGATGCTAGAAGAAATTCTGACTCTGGTAGGATGAAAGATATTTGTCACACCCCATTGGAACATGTGAGGGAATTTTCACGATTTATAATATTGTACCATAAATTTGTTAATAAATCGTTGAATAAAGATAACTAGAAATATAAACTCTTTATTTTATCAGAATATATTTTTAGAGGCGTTTCGGGAGCATGTCATTCATTTGGCATAGATTCATGATTCAGATGTCATTGAATTTTTCCTGCTTTATCACACTCAGCAATATAAAATTCTGTTGTTTTTTTTTTAAATTAAACAAATTTAATTTTTAATATAATCGACGAGCCTCTGTGAAATAAAGTTTGATTTATTTTGCGAGTTCACCTAAAGAATTCATTTTACATGAAGAAGACTTCTTTGAAAGGAGCATCAACATTCGATGTGTCTAATTCTTCACCTCCTGCCTTGGACTCCCAGGCCACAGCTCAACAGCTCTACTACATGCTAAACAGGAGTCGGTAAATAGGTTAACTGTGTCCATTAAATATGCCAAATTTTGAATTCTCTTAAACTCATTATAAATTCTCATAAACTATCTAATTATATCGATTTTTAAAGAGAACGAGTGATTTATTTGTTTCTTAACATTTAAATATGTTTTGTTAAGATAAGCTCAGAATCTCGGATACTCGACTTGATTATTCAGTCCGACTAACTCAATACTTGAGCAATCAACTTAATAGTTAACTTACTAGTTTCCGGACCTCGGGTTATTTCAATATGTATAAACGTCGACTAAATTTGTAATTTATATTATTAACCGACTCATCAGTTTCCTAACACAAAGGGAAACTGGGGTATAATGGGGTACCAGAGTAAAATGGGAAATCGCTAAAAAAACACTAGGCATAACATCAAAGCCCAGCAGTGATTGGCTTTGATATGTCGCGTAAAAGGACGACCACATCATTAGCAAGCTTTCTGACATTCTGGCATGTCAGGTTAGTAATCCAGTTTCCCTACGTCATCGGGAATCCTCGGATAGTTGGAGAGTTGATATAAAAAAAAACTGATATAGATATGAGATGAAGTTGGGATTAGAACAAAAAAATAAGAGCAAAAAATTGTATGTTTAACCAGGAATATATATCCCTTGAGATCATTTATTAATAAATAGTTAATTAATCAATTGATTGACTGGTTCGTATCGTAACCAGATGAGATAACGTGTAACGCATTGTTTATTTTACCATTTCATTTAAATATATTTTGTTAAAGTAACCTCGCCATTTAGAAGAGATTTTTCAACCATCTGCTTTCAGTGTCTTAAATTTGTTCAAACATCTTCACTAAATCTACATTTGTAATTTGTATTATTAACCTACTAATCAGTTTCGAACTCTAAGGTCATCGTTAGGGTAGTGTTTTAGATTTTACTATTTCAGTATAACATTCTTAAATTTATTAAGTGTGATTAAATAAATAACATTTCAATTTGTCAGTTTTGCCAAGCACAAGCTACTGCCAATGAGCCCACCAAGGAAAATGATTGATGTTTCGGCGGGCAACAAACTGACGTCTTCATTTATTGATACTTTATCACAGAGCACATCACCTCTGCCTTCACCCAGATTTTCATTTAATGGTATGTACTCAACTCTATCTTTTATAACTTGTTGTAATAATAAATTTTTTTATCATTAATATCATTTGCAATAATTAATTACAACATTATTATAGCATGAGTTAAAGAGTTATTATTATACCTCCAGTAGATGCCACTAAGCGAAATATGCAAGTGATAATTTCGAACAAAATCATAGATTTAAAAAAAGTTCATTTGTGCTAGCCTATCTTTCCAACAATTGCAAATAATGAGCGGGAAATATTCCCAAGCAGTTTCCAGAAGCTCCTTTCGACTTGACTCTCAAACCAGCGACAAGTCTTTTGAACTTCCGGAAGTCCATGTGACACTCGAGCACGATGACGACAATATAGTCGTGAGTTCACTGACGTTTCAGATAATGTTTTTGCTTATACTGAGAAGTCTAATTATCTAACATAGTTAAAGTAGATAAATTTCCCAGAATTGTGTGATGGGTGAATTAAATGGTTGTAAAAGTTTGCATTTATTTTGTTAAAAGAATCTTTTGTTAAAATAAAAATTGGAATTTTAAATAAAGGTATATCGAATGTACAATTTTCATGATTAACTTAAGGAGACAATTGAAGAAGATAAAGCAGAGATTTCTTCCAAATATCTTCTCACTTCTACTAATATTATCAGAAGAGTTTCTATTGCTTCCAGCATGGCAGAACTGGGCTACCGAGGTCCAATTGTGATTTAAATATCATTTTAAGATATTTTATAAAGTGTTGTAACCCTGGCGACAAAACATTAATCAATTTGTATAATTAAGTTTATATTTAGGCATATACCGGATATCCGGGATCCGGCCAGTAGACGCCAGTCGGAAATATCCGATACCCAGTATCCTATTATCCGGCGTAAATAAATAGCTTTTTAATTCATCTTACTTATTATATAAATTTGTAAAAATTTCTTTGCTTTTTAACGCTTCTTTGTTCTATTATCTATATGAATGTTACGCATGCGTCATGACATTTGCGTTTACTTTTAAATTAATTTAATCATGGCTGCTTCTCCTAATCGCGTTAGAAGTTTTATTTAGAAATATTTTTCGATATTTCTGTAACCTGAAGTATTAGTAACCCTAAGTCAAAAGTGGATGTTGAAATGTAAGTTCTTTGGTGAAGATAACCCATTGACATGGTGGTGCCAAAATTCATGGCACTTTCCACTTCTGAGTTTGTGGGTCAAGCATTTCTTGGCACCCCAATCAAGCAATTGGCAATTTTTAAAGTTTTAAGATTGGATTAAATGAGGTAACTGTCTCAGATGACTTAACATGCCGCGGGAGATCATTCCAAGTCCGCGCTCCACATGCGTGAAATGATCTGTCTCCATAGTCGGAGGGTCCTTGAGACGATGAAGTCGATGGAGTCTGACCCTTCCATGCTGTAATATCTTCTAACTATATGGATCTTTAAATGCGTTATCATCCGGATCCGGTAGGTGAACTGTCCGGTATCCAATATCCGGTACATGCCTATTTTATATTGCTATCTTTCTACGGCAACAATACTGCAGATAATTAAGTTTATAGCATCCCATACCAGTTCCTAAAATCCCACATCTCTAAGGTCCACAGGAATATTCGGCTCGGTTACAAAAGTTCTATTTAATAATCATTCTAGGGTGTGACATAAGCTTAACGGAAATATTGCCTAAGCAGGTAATACCACCACCCTAAAGACTGAATAGTTGCTCATTAAAATTACTAGTTTAAGGATCCCGGGTTTATTTCAACATTTAAACTTTTTAACCTATTTTTCTGCTATATATCTTAAAAGTTATTTCATCTTCATCTAATTGTCAACAGACACTGAAGCTTTGAAAGAATTTTTAGAAACTTGCACACAAGGAAGATGTAATGTTGCTCACAAAATATGAACAGAATTAAATCTTCTCAATTCTAATAAAAAAATTATTTTGCTTTTAGTATCTTTTAAAGATAGTAACATTTCTTGTCCTGAAATGGTTCTAATCAAGGTTGAAGATATTCTATTTGGTTGGGATTACCCCCCTTGGTGGAAAAGAATTTGCTATCCAATAGAAATGTTTATCATGGATCCTTTTGTCGATTTGTTCATTACGATATGCATTATAGCAAACACGGCTCTCATGGCACTTGATCACGCGGATATATCCGAGAATCTGGCGTCAGCATTAAAGACTGGAAATTATGTCAGTAATATTTCAAGAAAACTAGATTTCATCAAATCTATTTAAAACTAAGCTAAGTTATTAAATAATATTCATAAAATAACTTTTCCATTTTCTTTCTTTGTAGATATTTACTGGCATATTCGCATCAGAAGCATTTTTGAAAATTCTTGCCTTGGGCATGCTAAATTACCTTAAAAATAGATGGAATATTTTTGATTTAACCATTGTCATCCTCAGCTCTATAGAAGTAGTTCTAAGAAAAATTAAAAGCTTTTCAATACTCAGGTCTTTTAGATTGGTAATTGTTTTATTTGGGTTTCACATGATTTTTAAATTGTTTCTCCAATATTTTAAAATGTAACATTAAAGATTTCTGATTTAGTTGAGAATATTCAAACTTGCTAAGTCGTGGCCCACTTTGAATTTATTAATTGGAATCATCGGAAGAACTATCGGGGCTTTGGGAAATCTGTGTCTTGTCCTGGCAATTATTATTTTCATTTTTGCGGTCATGGGAGTACAGGTAGAAATGGTTGCTTTAGCGTTTGAGGATAAATCGACTCATGCTGACTACATTTCAGTTCTTTGGAAAAGATTATGAGAAGGCAAAGCATCAAAGCGAATCTGTTTCGCGATGGAATTTTGTTGATTTTTCCCATTCTTTTATGATCGTGTTTCGAGTTTTGTGTGGAGAATGGATAGAATCCATGTGGGATTGCATGAGATGGTCGACGAGCTCCATTTGCATTCCATTCTTTCTTCTCACTATGATCATTGGCAATTTAGTGGTGATTTTGATTGCATTAATTTGATAATTTTGGTGGCACTAGTCTTGTAAATAAACCGCTAATTTGCAGGTTCTCAATTTGTTTTTAGCTCTTCTCCTGAGTTCGTTTGGCAACGATTGTTTCAACCAGGAAGAAAAAATTAATGAAGTCACAAAACTGAAGGAGGCAGCAGAGAGAATGCATAGATTCGTTCTGTATTTAGTATTCAAATGCCGACACCTTTTTCGATATCATTTCACAGGACTGAGTAGAAGTGATTTTTTCGATTGAATTTTCATGTCTTAATCTTTATCATTTAAATGTGGTTTGTTTAAAAGATTCTAAGAAAGAAGTGGACGAGGTTCAGAAAATCACAAGAGGAGGTGCTCTTTCTCCAACGTACAGCAACCTCACTCATGTTGCAACGGTGATATCCCATGGTTTGCGAATGAAATTTAATAAATTTGCGAATCGCATTCATTCTAATATTCCAATAATCAAATTTCAGATAATTTTGATAGCCTTCAAAAAAGTCAGCAAAATGTAAATATTCAATATTGATTAATTCTGAGTTAATTTTTAAACGACAAGCAACTTCATGAAAGTTTTGAATTCAGTCCAGAAATCCTTCACCGTCGACATTGGCAGATACTTCGGATTCGGAAGACTCGTCAAATGAGCTGACATCTATTTACGGTTCCCGAGTGAAAGAGGTGACGGTTGTCCACGTCAACTTTCCTAACAACTGTTGCCCCAAAACTTCAAGATGTGGAGGTCTTTTCTTTGTAGTCATATGATTTTGTTTGCATAAGGTCTTGCAATTTACTGTCATATCTTACAACTAGAAAACACTAAAGGTATTTCATTCGCTCCATAAACAATAAAAGTTAGAACAATTTTGATTGATAGATTTATGGTCTGCTTCCATGAAAACTAAATGTGGTCGAAGATGGTGGGCCTTTCGCTGTTACTGTAAAATACTTGTGGAGAGCAAGCTTTTTGAGATGTTCACAATCTTTATCATTATTGTTAGCAGTCTGACTCTAGTAAGTTGATAATGTTTTAGCAAATCAATTAAATATAAACTTCCTTGTCGAATTGCCAAGGCTATGGAAGACAAAAACATTGATTCCAAACCGCATTTAAAATCAACTTTAAAAAACTTGGATAAGATTTTCACTGTCGCCTTCACCATGGAGTTACTTTTGAAGATTACTGCTCGAGGATTTATTCATTTTTTTAAAGATCCATGGTGTTGGCTTGATTTCATTATTGTGGCTGTGAGTAAAATGGCTATGACATTATCATCTCCATATATTTCAAAATTAAAAGTCGAGTAATTATTAATCTAAAGGTCTCCCTTGTTGTGGAAGCAGGAGAAAATACTGACCTATCGAATATGGTTGGGTTTAGAGCCTTAAGAACATTGAGGGCCTTAAGGCCTTTAAAGGCTGTTGCACGTTGGGAAGGAATGAAAGTTTGTGAATTTCAACTTTAAATTTGAGAACATCGTGGCAACTAGGCAATGTATAAATTACTTTTTCAACTGCAGGTTGTTGTGAATGCCTTATTCCAAGCCATTCCAGCGATTTTTAACGTTCTCCTGGTGTGTCTTGTTTTCTGGTTAATTTTTAGCATAATCGGCGTCACCCTATTTGCTGGGAAATTTAATTTTTGTACAAACGACTTTGGCACAACTCTCCTAAATAGTTCAATCGTGGCCAATAAGAATCAATGTGAAACATTGAACTTGACTTGGCACAGACCTAAAGTTAATTTTGATAACGTTGCCGCTGGTTATTTGGCACTTTTTCAAGTTGTGAGTAATTTGTTTATAAATTATGACTTTATTTGTTTAAATTGATATAAAATTAAAATGTACCAATATATAAATGAATAATTTAAACATAGGCGACTTTTAAGGGCTGGACGGATATAATGAAATATTCCACAGATGTTACTGAGGTTAGAAAAAAGTAAATTTCCCCTCGTTATTCTTTCTATGAGCTATGTTTCTATAAATTTTGAGTCAAACTTTTTGTATTATAATAGTACACTTAGCAACATTTGGTTGCAGAAGGATGAACAGCCAATAAAAGATAATGCTCCGTCAATGTATCTTTACTTTGTTACCTTCATTATTTTCGGATCATTTTTTACTCTCAACCTTTTCATTGGAGTAATCATCGATAACTTTAACGTCCAGAAAAGAAAGGTGAGTGCTCCTGATAGCTATTTAAAGGTGTCTATGGGAATCTTTGCACAATTTAATCAGGCAGGTGGTTCTTTGGACATGTTTTTAACAGAAGACCAAAAGCGATACTACAACGCAATGAAAAAGCTCGGATCTAAACAGCCTCAAAAACCAATACCTAAACCCAAAGTAATATAAAATATCATTTTAATAAGTTAATAAAATAATGTGATCCGGAATCTAACCTCAATTCCACTTACCTTATTTTTTCAGATTAAATTTCAATTGTTCTTTTTCAACTTGGTATCGAACCAAACATTTGATGTGGCAATAATGTGCGTAATAGTCATCAACATGATTTGCATGGCGGTCGAATATCACAATCAACCAGACGAACTCGAAGATACTTTAGATTACATCAACCAATTATTTGTGGCCATTTTCACGATGGAATTTTTTTTTAAACTGATGGCTTACCGTTTCTACTATTTCAAACAACCATGGAACGTTTTCGACTTTGTTGTCGTGATCATATCTATACTTGGTAATTAATGATAACTACTAATGATACTAAATGATACTGTAATAATAAAAATAATTATTATTTCAATAATAATTCTGTAATGTTTGCAGGTTTGGCATTGATGACATTTGTGAAGGAGCATTTGGTTTCTCCAACATTAATTAGGGTAGTCAGAGTATTCAGAGTGGGAAGAATTTTGCGATTGGTTAAGAGTGCGAAGGGGATTAGAACATTACTTTTCTCATTAGCAGTTTCCCTTCCAGCACTATTCAACATTGGGTTGCTTCTCTTTTTAATTATGTTCATTTACGCCATCTTTGGGGTTTCGTTTTTCATGAATGTAAAATACTCAAACGGCATCGATGACATGTTTAATTTTGAAACTGTTTTAAATGGAATCCTCATCCTGTTTCAAATTGCCACTTCGGCAGGATGGCATGGAGTACTCGAAGCTCTTCGGGCTGACTGCGACATTGATAACAGTACTGAGAGGTAAACCTTAGTCGTGAGCGACATTTGTGCTACAATTTATGCCAAATTCGTTGCAATTGTAGTTATTGTTGGCGCGGGGCCATGGCCATTGCCTATTTGGTTACTTATCTAATCATCAGTTTTCTTGTCATCATCAACATGTACATAGCTGTCATCCTGGAGAATTTTTCACAGGCAACTGAGGATGTACAACGAGGATTAACCCAAGATGATATCGACATGTACTATGAAACTTGGGAAAAGTTTGATGAAAAGGCTACGGGTTACATAAAACTCGAAAAACTAAGTGAGTTTCTTGATGCGCTGGAGCCACCCCTGGGAATTCCAGCACCCAACTATTTCACTATCATCCATCTGGATATACCAATATGCGAGGATGACCTAGTACATTGCGTTGATATTCTTGATGCTCTTGCAAAAAAATATTTAGGAACTTCGAAAGTATGTTTAAGTATCATGTTTCCTTATAAAAATAAAAATAATGACTTATATTTCAAATCATCAGGAAAGTGCCAGGGAGCTTGGTGACGTCAAAAAAGGTTCGGGGAACAAAAATTATCTGGCATCCACATCAACTATGCAGAGGCAAAGAGAAATCTTCTGCGCTAAATTAATTCAGATTGTTTGGCGAAATCACGTAGAAAAGAAAAAAAAGGAAAGAATGCAGAGAGAGAGCGTCCTTGGATCAACTAACCAGATTTTAATTGAAAGACGATGTGGAATCGACGTGGAAGTTAATCCGGATTCTTTACGAAATAGAGAAGGTTCATCTAAACGCTTTCAAAGAATTGGAACGTTAGAATGTCCCTCACTTCTCATTGTAAATCCGCTCTACCAGCCAAATAAGTTATCTAACTAAGTATCGTATAAATGCTACCTCTATAAATAGACTTTCAACACTTGTAATAGTTATTACACAATAAGAATCTGTGTAAATGTTGAAAGTAAATCATTTTTGGTGTTATCGTTTGTAATCTTTAGGCGCAAGCTTTCGGCTCTCTAGGTTCTTTGTTCTTGTTTCGGTTTAACGTGGAAATTTGTCGTCGATTAACAAGACAGTCGTTATGTGCCTCATAATGAGGCCGAAAATGAGGCAATTTGGATTTTTACAGGGGTGACTAAAAAAAACGATAATTCGCCAACAAGTGAATCCACATTAGATGTTTGTTACATTATTATTGTTACAGTAATTTATGTTTATACTATCAGAGGTGTTTTGGTTAGCTATATATGTAGCGTGACGTTAGCTCACGAAAGGTGAGTCTCTTAACCGCCGACACGTGCTGGATTGAGATCACGACTCAGTATAGCTGTTCCTTTGCGAAGCCTGCAGTAAGATAACCATCAAAAACTAACTTCCCAAATGTACGTGTCACGCCGATAGCCTCACCGTCGCGACTCGAGCGCTGCAATTCCTTTGCTGTCGTGGAATTTTAATTTCACTTTTTTCTTTGTTCGAGCGACACGCCTGGGTACTCACGCGCATATTCGTTATCATTAGCTAACTGTATATATATAAGCCAGGATCAGAGACACCAGAGTTTGTATCCCCGCATGGTCTAATGGTTAAGACTTCCGCCTCTCACAGCGGCAGCACGGATTCGATTCCCGTTGTGGGAGCACAGACCTAATCATTTAACACACGGACGTTAATGGAACAATACAGACAGGTCGTCGCAGTGTCGTTATGTAGTTTTATTATAGATTTTTCTTATCGAATATAGATTTCTATTGTTCGTTCAAGTCTCCCAGCAATCTACAAATTCGAACTTGTGTAGTGAAAGGGCAAATCATGTCACAGTACGGCTCTAGAAGATTCAAACTGGACCGAATTTGATCCAATATCGCCCCAGTGCACGTATAGTCGCTCCAGTTACGTTAACTTTATGAGCTAATCAGTTAATAACGAATATAAAGATGGAAAAATATGAAGATTAACTTAATAATGACAATTTACCCAAAGTTGAAAGCAAAAACAATTCCTAAATTAAAATTATAACTTAAAAATAAATTTTGAAATCAGAAATTTGTCATAAAAATACTTTAAATCTTAATTTTTAAAATTGTATTATTGCAGTTGTGTCAATTATTGAGAAATAAGGCGAAGGAACACCACAAATCTTTTGAAACTTGCCAAAAGAAAACATGAGGAGATTAATCAATTGATATCTGCTTCTACAATGAAACCAAACAGAGATCAACCAGCAGTAGATTATGTTTTGAAGAAAACATTAAAGCAAAACAGAGATCAAGATATTTTGTATAGTTCAGATACATATGAAAATACAGTAATGTTGCTGGTTGACACATTAGCTCAAAACATCTGTAGTTGAAAATCATTTTTTCAAGATCTTGGAATGGATTGATCTCATTTGAGTTGCCAGGAAGAAAGAAGTTATAAGGAATACTGAGTGATCTAGCTAACACCATTTCTGCCAGATGACTTCAAGTCTGCAACTGCCATAGTTACTGCAATGTTGGATTGTTGGACTTCAAGGTCTTACTCAAGTTGCCATGTTGCTACATCAGCAGCCAAGATTAAGCAACTCCCCTGTGCATGTTCTACTTAATATTTTGAAAGTCACAAGTCACATCCTCATAGTGGTGAGGTACTAGCAAAGGTGTTAAATTATTGCATGATAAGCTGGCCATTGATCAACAAGCTTTAATGATCACAATTGACAGTGCCAGCAATATGATTAAAGCAGTGAAGATACTAGGAGAAATTAATGAGAAGAATGACGAGAGCGATGAAGAGAGTGACACCGAGGATCCTGGAGATGAATTTATGCTGATCATCAAACATCAAACTAAAGGGAATGGCACAGTTTGGCACAGGCAGTTCAGATAGTTTTAGATGTACAAAGACATTTGTAAAATTGGCACAGTGTCCTACTTGTTACAAAATGCTAGAAATGTTGATAAAAACTGTAAGACTGTCTTTGGTGCACAGGAAGTGAAACAGTGTAACCAAAGAGGGACTTCAATGGACTGTCCAACAAGATTGGATTCAACATACCTTATGATCTAAAAGCTAAATGAGCCAAGAGAGGATTTGGAAAACCTCAATAAAACCACAAATTCAATAAAATGATTTAATCAATTTTTGGACTAGCTGTATCATTTTTTTAGTTAAAAAAAAATTGAAAATTGACTTTTAAGCAACTTAAAGATATTTAAGTTGAGGTTAAAGTAATAATAAGGCTAAGAAGACAATTATATTTATTAATATAAATATTTATATTTATTTATTAGTTAAATATAACTTTAAAATACTGAAAGTTCAAGTTGTGGAACAACTCTAAGTGCACGCCAACTTCGAATAGCGTTTAGTTTCCAGATTGTGAATTGGTTGGAGCTTCTTCAAACTTAGTATGAGCAATGGAAAGTGAAGGCAAGAGAACAATCACAGCTGCAACGAAATGTCATCAAGTAGATTCCTGGCGATAAAGCAGAATCTGCTTTATGTGCAACTTTGTTTTTTGGTGGGGACCATCATCTTAGGCCATCAGAAAGCACATGCATCAACTTTTCAAACCACTATATCATAATGGAGACCCTTGAACTTTTAAGCGATATTACAATATTGAAACAAATCCAATGATCTCCATGCTTCAGTCATCACAAATTCAAACAGAACCACCTCCAAGTTGCATACAATTGCTCTGAACATATCAATTTCATGGTTTTACATACCCATTGGCAATCAAGTATGGAAATGCACAGAGATTAAGTACTAGTTTTTACTGACATGAGATGCATAAATAATCATTGGATGTGGATTAAATAAATTCAGCTAAGACATTTCTCAAATGGACTTATGTTGATGTCTTACATTTATAATAAAATACATTCCATCAATAAAATTCATGTTCGGATATTTTTGAATTCTTTATGCTCAATTTCCTAAAAATAACAACAAATCAGATGAAACAACAGCACATGATTCTAATAACAATATTACTTAAGAGATATATAATAACCATAAACAAACCTTTAAAAATTAATAATTTTTGATGAAACAGGAAGTCATATGTGCTCAACAGCAAACATTCGGGTTCTATGTACATGCGGAGTGAGATCCTTGCAATATTTCCATCCATCATCTGTTTGCATGCTAGCATCAACAAGGACACTCTCAACTAGGCACTTGCTACACACCATCACTCTTCCCCTTTTTTCAATACCAGAATGATGTTTTGATAGGACTTGAGCTATTACAGAAATTGGAACTTCTTCATCACCCTCTCCTTCATTATTGTTACATGTCACCTTAGAAGTGGAATAAACAATGGCTGTCGGGGGAAATGTGGGTATTGGAACCCTGGCTGGCCTAGACGCAGAACTCTCGGA
Organism: Hirudo medicinalis; assembly: GCA_011800805.1. Lineage (NCBI taxonomy): Eukaryota > Metazoa > Annelida > Clitellata > Hirudinida > Hirudinidae > Hirudo > Hirudo medicinalis. The sequence continues at coordinate 61,167 of MPNW01000460.1, forward strand.
GAAATCCATAAAAGATTGAGTAGTTGAAATATGATTCCTCACTCTGTATTGGATGTCAGGAGGTAACTGATAGTAACAAAATCAAATGAATAATGTCATCCAAAAGTCATCCGAAATGCTTGCATCATACCGCACTAAGAGATTGGGGCAAGAATGTGGAGGGTTTGCACTGCAGCAATTGGACAGCCAAGTTGCAGTCATTTCTGTATCTCTCCTAAGTAATTCAGAAAAACATTATAAAGTAAAACAAAAAAAATTTAAGCAAGACTAACAGCTGTGTCACTGAGATCTGATATGAAAAGTTTGGCTTCAAGAAGCTGAGAAGTTAATGAATGAACTTGCTCCTCTAATGAGATTTTGTCCTTGCTAAGTTTCTCAACCTTCCAAAAGCTTATTATTAACAAAGCAATAATAACGTGCGGTTAAGTAATAACCAATTACTGAATTCAAGAGATTACACTCCAAAGTGTGATTGTTCTTCTGTAATTTTTTATGACTATCCAGTAACCTGTTCGAGCAAAAATCAACAAACCTGTAAAACTAATACTTTAAAATAATACTTATAAACTCAATAAAAACAAAAAACAGAGCAGCATAAAATCAATTAAGCAAAATTAAAATAACTAAAGACAAACACCTCTCATATCTGTCTCTCAGCTTATTAAAGTCATCTTGTAACTTGGAATTCTCTTGCAAAAGAGCTTCATGTGCTGCTGATGACTCTCTCTGATACTGTAGCAAACGATTGTTGTTCTCCGCTAGCTTTGCCTTCAATTCTTCAACTTCCATGGCATGATGAAGATCCACACTAACAATTCATTTTGAAATGTAAAGAGAATGAAAACAAGATGATCTAAATGTAAACCTGTTGCTCAAAGAATTAGGACATTTTTCATTGAGAGATTCCTGAAATTAAAAATCATCAGAAGTTAAATAGTTTGAAATCAAATTCATTATCGGAAATTAAAAAATGCAAATAAATAATATAATAAAATTGATATTTATAAACAAACTTGTTTCATGATAACCAAGCTCGATGTTCTCAACATTACAACTGCAAATACAATTCAAATGTCATTAACAGTAATTTAACCTGAAAGATTGCAACAAATAAAAAGATAATATTAACCTGACCACACTCATCAAAAGCTAATGCTTAAGAACTCACCAACAATTACATTGCAGCGCATAGTTGTCGTACATGCACAAATACGTTTTTAAAAAGTAAATTATATTCGCTGGGTTAGTGCTGGCCCATCTATTAATGAAAGTAAGCGCTTACAATGAAACAATCGTCTTTAATAATCAGCCTTACTTGAACGGAGCTACACAAATTTGAGTACCTACACCAACTGACTATACAGAATATTAAATAAATAATAAATAAAGCTGCGATGTTCACTCACATTCCAATCATTCGTAAATATTAACATGTCGGCTGCACAAAACCCCAATGTAAAGATCTTACCAATCCATTAACGCCAAGCACAGTAAACCAGGGTGTTCAAAGGCCTTACGAGCACGTCACAATCAAAACACGTCGTTCATTATTTTGATTGTATAAGAAAATGATTTTTCAAAGATAATTCTTTGGCATATTTAAAATTAAATAATTAATGTTATAACATTGCTTTTTGCAAGGTAAAAGTTTCTTAAAAATCAGGTTTATCCGCAATCATGAATTCAAAAGTTAATGGAAGGCCGTGTATTTATGTCATTAATTACTATGTAAATTATGTACTAATTATGTCATTTATTAGCAAACATTTTGGTAATGTCTTATAGATTTATATTCAAGCCATGAGTTAGTTAAAGTTTTACTATTGATATCGATAACATCGTCGATACTTTTTGAGTATTGCTATCGCTATCGCCATTACTTCTTGCTAGCTAGGAGTTTCGGCGCCCCATTTAACATTATTAATTATTAGTTTGGTATACAATTTTGATAATTGTCCTTCTCCTTAGCTACTCCACTGGCTAACGATATCAATACTTTATTCTAACCTTGCCCCAAAATGCAATTAAATTTGATAAACTGTCTAATGTACTTGGTCATCCGTCTATTTCCTGTCCAGAACGTTTTTATAAAAGAATATGTGAAAGCAATGCGTCCTGTAGCATGTATTCTGGATTTTGCAAGGCAAGTCTATGATATTTATTTCCAATATTGATAGTTAGGGCCGTAACTCTACAAAAAATCTTTTGTATAGCTTTAATTATTAACAATATAAATGATTCAATTTAACATTTGCTATTTTGTGCTAAATAATTCGCATCACGCATATTTACAGATTTGTACACTTATATATGTAATTCATTATTGTGTATAAAACTAACAATTCATTTCAAATGTTAAAAAAAAAAACAAATATTCCTCTTTTGATCTCCGAACATTCAACAATTTATTTGTATTTCGTACGAATACAATGTTATAACGGAAACTTTGCAGTCATGAAACGTTGTCTGTTTATTTTGAAAGCTAAAGTCCGTAATGGCGGCGCGTCCATAGATACAAATTTACACTACATAATATCCCCTTCCCCTATTGTACATAATCCTTAAAATAGGTGGGAGTCTTCAGACTTCGCCGTGGACGCTTAATGTTTCCCGTTCCGGAGTCGGAGTTGCATCTGGGTTATCCTACGGTATATGTGGAACAACTGAGCTGAAGTGTAAGTTTCGGCCGGAGGTCTCTTAAAGGTAAGAGGTAGCTCCTCCGGCTATAATGGAAGGAATCAATTCGAAAGACGTGCCATAGCTTCTGACATAAACTGGATCGTTCGACTTGAATGATCTTATCTTGCCGGATTCTGTTTGTGCAAATTGTTTGTCTTGATCGAGTTGCTTTACTCTGCAGTGGTCAGGATGCATTCGGACGAGACAAGTTTGCAACCTCCATTGACAATTTTTCTCAGACTATCTTGTTTGAACAGTTTTCTCAGCTTGACCATTGCTAACTGCATGCTATGGAGTGACTGTGAGACTGTTGGTCAAGTGACGGGCAAAAGCCAACTTACAGGTAGCGACTTTCGGTACCTAACTCCATCCCTATCTCTAAGCCTAACCCTACACCTAACCCTAACCTCATGACCCTGGAAACTGGCAAGTTGAGCATCAGTGTTATTGTTCATAAAATCTTCGTCTTATTCCAGCCCTCAATCCATTAATCAGCGGTAATGGATTTATAGTATCTTCCAACGGAGCATTCAGCTGGTTCACATTTAACTGCCAACTTTGGCAGTAAATATTCCAAAACTGTAGCCTTTTCCCCTTACAAAATGTCCAGATTGCATGCTACAGGACGCATTGCTTTCACATATTCCTTTACAAACACTTTATTTGATTCGCCTTCAACTAAATTAGTTAGTGAATGTTCAATTTCATAAAATGAAAAGTGCTCGAATGCCTTTCCACAATTTGACCCGCTGTCAGTGACTGTGTCTGTCAGTGACGCTATGTTTGTAGCGGGAGTCCATAGAAAATTAAAACAGACAAAAACTGAATTCAAAGGTATTGATTTGAAAAAGCTATTGATTTTAAAATTGCCCCCCCCCCCATGCATGAACTGCACAAGCTTGGAGTTCTGACCTTTGGTCGAGCCTTCACCTGACCTCTTGACCTCTTGATGAGATGGTCTGCTGATTCTGAATCTCTCGTACTTGCGTTGTTGCTGCTTCAGCCGCAAGTGCCTTTATGATATGACATCTTGATGTATGAGTGTGGACTCTGTTAGCAACTGCCTTCAGATGTTTTCGTCGGCGAAGCATTAACGAAGTGATCGTTGAGCATGTTGCCAAAATTTCATACTTCAGAGAAACGCTGTTTACTATTGTTTTCTTGTTTTCAATTTTGGGCAATTTTTTCGAAACTCGGGTTTCGGGTTTTTCATATTAAAATCCGGGAACCTGGGTTTTCCCCGGGTTTCCCTATCCATATATAAACTTATTTACTGTCGACAGCTAAAGAAGCCAAAGACAATTTTATATACCATATATAGACATACATAATAAGGTTATTAGAATTTATTTTCTGCAAAACTTTCGTAACACCATCATTGCATTCAAAGTGTCATCATTAAGTCGGTTTTTAGTTTGTTTGCAAAAAGGGTCATTACAGAAAAAACTCTGCTTCCACTGAAGCTGGTCGAATTGATGTCAAACGTCTGTAAAGTTTGTCCAAGTTTTCAGGTCTTTTCTTAGTTGCTTGAAACAACTGAATTTCTTTTGTGGTGATGTGGAAGACTTTATCCACATTCCAGTTGACTGTTGTGGGTCTTGCTCCTGTAGAAATATATTCAGCTCATCATACAGGGAGATTTCAAAGAAACTTTGTACTCACAGAGCTTCTCTTTGACAAGCTGAATCAATCTTTCTGTGTTCATGCTCTCCACAACTCTAATTAGACCAAGAGATTGGAAATCAGTTGAAAAATGTAAATTCAGATTTATGAATCTTCGGTTTCTTGTTGATGTTGATTCATCAAAACTAATTGAAAAACGACCATTGCACTTTTTAATTTCGACGATTTTCTTAGTGATTTTGCTCTTCACGGTTTGAAAATATTTCATAACAGAACTTTAATTTGATTTGTACTGCTTGGAAGTAGTGTTAATTCTATTAACTATAACTGTAACTGGAAACTCTAATAACTGACAGAAACCAAATCAGTTAACTGTAACTATAACTATAACTGACCGCGCCTAAATAACTATAACTATAACTTTAAC
>MPNW01000461.1:0-12361 GCA_011800805.1 Hirudo medicinalis
ACCATTTATATAGCGCCCCTACCCGAGGGCGCTCCCTGGAGGTGCAGGCTGGGTTGCGAACACGACACATTACGACTGTTGCTATTACGACCGCATGCAGGAACGCAACCCATTCGGCCAACCTGCACGCCTTAAATATTGTTAATATATGACAATAATAACGCAAAGAGTTTTTATTTAGAGGGTTTGCTAGACCTTGAAAAACATATATGTTCTTTTCTGACAGGCTAGTCAAAGGAAATCCTTGCCTGTCGACATTGCACATTCCTTTCAGGTTTCAAGTCCCGATAACGCAATTTAGTTTGAACTTTAGTCCATTCAACGACTCCAGTCGTCTGCTACTTTGCTTTGACAGTAATATCGATTACATAACATTTATTCAGATTTTATCGACTATTTTTCGTTTTGCTTATCATGCTTGTTCTAATCGAGTTCTCGGAAATAAATTATATTAACTAAAAATTGTTTCGATTCTCAAGCAATCGCGGAATACATTCCAATGCATTTTGGCCACAAAAACTTATTTTTATTAGTTACCAAGCTAAGTTTGAAGTTAAAAATTTAAGATTTGTATTTTGCAATCCTAAAATAACAAGTGAACACTGAAAAAGTCATTCGCGTGTCTTATTTTATTACAGAGCTAAGATTGTTTATCCGAAACATCGCCGTTCCTGCCAAAATCTTTCTTAATCCATCGAATTAGCATAATTGGGACATAGCATAGTTGGTGCAGGTAGCAAACAACGCGAGCTACACTGAAGGAATCGACGTGTTTTTCGTTCCTGCTCCGCCTGGCAATAGGTAAGCCCGTTGAAACTCCATCGTGCGATAGATTGGGTTTTATTATTTTCCCCCAAGAACGAAGAATTCCAAGTAAACGCGAGTCATAAAAAAGCTTTGATTATGTGCCTGCACTTTGTACACACTACCCGTTGCTCCTGCCGATTGGATGGTTTAGGGAAACTGAGTTCAAGCCATTTTTTTTCTCAGCCATTTGACATGGTATCTGAGGACAGTCCTGATTACTATCAACTGGAGCTGATATATTTGCAGTCTGATATGGACTTCAGAAAAATATATAATAGTAATGACTTGGTTACTTTCAACAAAAATTATGTGTATGGAAAGCATCCAAATTTGGAGCAACATGCTAGGAAACTGACTTCACTTTTTGGCAGCACATATTGTTGTGAGCAGTATTCAAGAATGAAACTTACTAAAGACAGATACCGATGTCAGCTCAAAGATGAACATCTGGTCAGTGACCAGTCAGCTTGCCACCACATCAGTCAGAACATAATAAATTGTGCAAAAACACAAAAATACCAAGTCTCACATTAATAACACTAAACTTAATTTAATTTGTCTTTATTGTTTAAAAATGTATTCACAATGTATTCATAATTCAATAAACCAGTTGTCATTAGATTACATATTGTTGATGTTGAGTGGCCCTCACTATTGTACCAATGTTCAAAAGAGCCCGCCAATGAAACATGTTGCACACATCTGATCTAGAGGAAGTAAAAGTCGTACAAGGTTTCCTTAGGTAAACCTGTGAAAGGATCATTATCGAAAGACGTCGATTGCCTAGCCGAACGACACGGCGTGTCTGTACTCATCCAGGAAAGTTTTTTGAGGCCACTAGATTTGTAAGAACATCGAGACAGCTATATTTACAAGATATAAGATTTTTATGAAACCAACAGACAGCTTTTGAAATAAATTCTTTAGTGCTAGAAGTAGTTGATAGTTGGAATTAGCTCAGGGCAAAAACGGAAAAATTGTGGAAGAATTTAAGAATGATTAAAGATTAGATTTAAAACTAGAGTCTTTATCTATTGAGTAAGAAAATATAGTTAAATGGTTCTTCTACAGGAGACAATACTTAAGGAGTCTGGTAATTAGTTTAAATCAACGGTGATCTAAACCAACTTTAGATGTCACTGCTATAAACCGTAAAGAGCATATTACTCTTATCTGTTATTGATAACAACAATGTAATTGTTAAAGACCATTTCATCAGTAACTTATATAACACTTTACATTTTACTAATATTTTACTATACTTTTACTTTACTAATTATTCCTTGTATTCTAGTCACACATGAGACATTACTTGAGGAGCATGATAATTAGTTGATGATGAAGAAAGTTGTCTAATTAGGCATGTCTCAAAATCAGATATTAACCATCCAACAGAGTTATTAATCATTTAACTCCTATTAATACTCACAAGCGTGTGTAAATCCTCTTCGGCAAATTACAAACAATGGGAAAATAACGTTGATCTTGTAAATATTCATATCAACGTGTTCCATAAAAATCGGCCCACAATTAAAATATATTTAACTTATTCTTCCAAATAATTCCGNTTCATATCAACGTGTTCCATAAAAATCGGCCCACAATTAAAATATATTTAACTTATTCTTCCAAATAATTCCGGTAAATCAAAATGAGATTCCGATATTCAGTATTTTGGCCATTCTGTCGTTCTGGTCCAAAACATGAGTAAACTTGTTGAGAGCTCCTCCAAGTATAAACTACATTACGTCACGAGACCAAAGAACAAGTGACATGAATACATTTTTCGCATAGTTTATAAAACATTTGCGAAATAGCATTTGCTGTACAAAAATACTTGCAGATATATTAATCGTTTGTCCTTTACTAAATTTTTGGTAATGTTGTCAAACGAAAAATTTTACGGGTAAACCATATTCAACTTATCAAATCTGTATATGTATCATATTGAAATAAACCGGGGTCCGTAAACTTGGGAGGTTTTCTAGTAAAGTTTATTGAGTAAGTATTCAGTGAATAGAACTGAATAATCGAATTGAGAATTTGTATGTAACTGTAAGACTTATTGAATCTGATTTTGGAATCTGATGTGGGAATTTTGTGATCTGCATGGAAATTTTATAAACTTAATTTAGTTCTGCAGAACTGCATTGCAGAAGATTCTAAATATGACGGTCAAATGTAGCAATATAAATTTAATTACAAAAATTAATTAATGCTTTCGCCAGTGTTACAAAATTATATAACGTATAATAGCAATGATATAAAATCGCAAATATATCGGAGCAATGATACGAATTTCTCATCATATTTATATTAAAACCCACGCTACGCTAAGCATTAGTGCTTCCATATCTTTCACGTTGTAGCACTATGTGAGCATCTCGACCACGTTCCTCTCACATATCACACAAGCCGGTAATATTACAACTAAATCGGGTTATGTTCCATATCAGTGATATTTTCGTGAACGATGTTATCAGTACGAAAATTGTTTTTCCCATTAATTAACTAAAATCACACACATTCCTGGAACGGTTTGCTACAGAAACCGCAAGATGCTAATATGCCATTATCAAAAGTATTGCCATCACTTTTAAATTTGGAATGCCATTTGCAACAATCTGGTGCATTTAGGGCCCTTTGTCACCAGCTATTGCAGGATGTGAGGAGGCATAATGTTATAACCCTGAAAAATGCCATTAGTTAATTTTTGTAATTAAGTTTAAGTTTGTTAATTAATTTGTTGTTAAATTTAGAATCTTTCCAGGACTACCTCTAAGCGTTCTGATTAAGTTTATAACATCATAAAAAATCAAACAAGAACACACATTATCTCAGAGAATCTCGAAGCCCACATTGAAGAACATTCTTATTCAGCAAATAATCACGCAACTGATCGTTACGCAATAACTGGCTTCAGCATTATTACGTAAGCGTGGTATTTACAGTTAATACCACTCAGTTGATAACTGAATATTTACTGAATAACTCCAACAATAAACTCGGCATAAATTAAGCCCCGTCGTTTATTACAATATATTTTGGATCCTAATTCTCTTGATTTTAATCCATTACCAGCTGCAGCCTGTTTATTGGATCCATCTGTTAGAGATATTCTATTTTATCCAGCTTTAGCTAGCTTCACCAAAGAAGCTGCATTATATAAACATATTAATTTAATGACGCTGTTATAACCCTGGCTTTAATTATATTAAATAATTAGATAATTAAAGAATAATTAAATTTATTTTGTTCCAAAGAAATATTCAGTGTCTTTTGATGCTTAAGTTTCATAATAGCGCAAAAGTAGCGAAGACGGCAGTCAAGACAGTCTGGATGATCCAGAATCTCAGATTTTCAACTCAATTGTTCAGTTCGACTAACTGAATACTTGTGCAATAAACTTAATAGTTAACTTACTAGTTTCAGGACCCCAGGGTTATTTCAATACGTTGAATCAAGCTGATGAATGCGGAACTGAAATTCCATCCAAAAAGTTTAAGTTCCCAGCCATAAAAAAAAATCCACAAGCTAGCACATCCGCAACCCTCACTTCCTCAGATACATTAGTGAACCAACTAAACCGCAATCTTTATGAAGGTGACAATATGTAGATATATTGCTATTTTGGATCAAACGAGAAGGAACATATCCAAAATTGTCCAAAATAGCAGATGATCTTGTTTCTGCTCCTGCCTCTCAATCATTTGATGAAAGAATGTTCTCTTTATGCGGAATAATGACAAGTGGAAGATGGAACGGGATGCACAAGTCTTTGGAGATGCTTTCGTCTGTACAAATTAATAGTGACATCTTATGCATAAAACATTATTTCAATTTGAAATGAACCACGTTTAAATGTTAAATTCTAAAATTATGAATTTTCTAGAACTAAAATGAGAATTAAAATTTTCACGAGAACTAGAAAATGTTCAAATGAATTCATGTTCAAATTTACTTAATTTCCCAGATTTATTATGAGAACATCAGACAAATACAACCTAAGATTGCCTTAGAACTTCTAATCCGCCCTATAACATTGAAAACATTCTCCATAAATTGTGCTGGTCCATATGTAATATGTAATATGTATTGTAATAAACGACGGGGCTTAATTTATGCTGAGTTTATTGTTGGGATTATTCAGCAAATATTCAGTTAACTAGTGAGTTGTATTACCTGTAAATACTACGCTTACTTAATAATCCTGTTGCCAGTTATTGGGTAACGATCAGTTGCGTGATTATTTGCTGAATAGGAATGTTCTTCAATGTCAAGTATTCTTGTAGGCTTCTATAATTTCCAAGTAGGCTGTTTGCGCAGTAATAATACATCGACGCCGTGGAGCAAAAAGATAGTGAATATAAATATAAAATATTAAACATAAACACAACTACAAAAATTAATTAATGGCATTTTTCAGGGTTATAACAATACGTTGTATATGCTTCACTCTTTCATCAGAATTATTATCAAATATGAAATTGTCATTATTCAGACTTAAACTGAAAGATTTGACACGATGTTCAGCTCCGGTCTAACGATGATTAACATGCCAGATTTTATTTTATTTAATTATGGGAAAATGTCTTGCATTTAATTTAACCGTTTCGTTTAATTTTGAGGTTTAATGGGTTTAGTTGGCTTCCTTTTCTTTCGCATTACATGTCACCCACTACATGTCAACCATTACATGTCACCCACTACATGTCAACCATTACATGTCACCCACTACATGTCAACCATTACATGTCACCCACTACATGTCACCCATTACAGGTCACCCGTTACATGTCACCTATTACTTGTTACCTATTAGCGGGAAAACATCAGTTCATAATAGGGTTGTCGGTATTTTATTGTTAGATGAAATATCAATAAAAACGTTATCTATCGATATTAGACATTTGTTTCCTGACATCGTTATTTAAATTAAGTCCTACAAACTTTTGCTTATTTTAATTAGGGATATGTAACGAAATGTTCTGCCTTTGTTATGGTTCAAATGAGGCTAGGAGTGAATGGTAATATACTTATAAGCCTTGTTGATAATCATTTGTTCGAATAATGGTGAAAGAATCAATTCAAAGTGGAAACAATTTTCGCTAACGATTCTTCGTTGAGCTGTTCAGACAAACTTTGTTTCTAAGAAGAACAACTTTGAATACTTCTATTTGTGTGTTTGTTCCATAAACAAAACAAATTACACAAAATGATGTTAGCTGCATAAAAACATTCATAAGATTCCGGGATAGGCTACGCAATCGATATTTTGCAAGTAAGTTTGTACGACATTTATTAACATATCGGCAACCTCTGTTCAGGTGTTTATTCTGGACACTAAATTGATGTGTTTCATTTATTTTGATATTCAACAAAAAATTCTGTTCAAATCCAAAATCCTCTTTAGGTGCAAATGTATTAAAAGAGCATTTAAATTATTACATATGATATTCTGGCTCTAAATGTAATTAAAAAAGATTTATTTGAATCTTAAAAACTTTTGAATGACATGCGATGTTAAAAAACAATATATCGTCTGAGAGCAGTAACAAAAGTTTGCCACAAGTTATTTATAGTTTTGTTTCTGAATAAGATTTAATTTGAAGAGACATAAAATGAGAGATGAAAATGCTTGAAATACACAAAAACCAATTAAGTTTGAACATTAAATTTTATTGCTCTTTCGTGACATCTAATGGTGCTGAATCAGTATTTCTAACTGGAGGATTTTCATTTTCATCTTCATCTTCCTCATCGGGAGTATCCATGTCAGCCGATTTCGATATTTTGTTCTTGTACGAAAACCCTACAACAAAACACCCAAAGCTGAATACAGTTAGAAATATTTCAGCCATCAATGTATACTTACAATAATAAACTCCAGCAAATAATAGAAATAATAACAAGAGGAGAAGTAAGACCCCAAAGATATAACTAATTCCGATATTTCCAAAACCCTCCTCGGTCGCGTCCTCCACTTTCAATGCTATTTCTGTTATATTTGAGGTTTCAGAATCATTTAATGTATCCATTTCTTCACTCTGGATTAAACCATTATAATTCTGAATGTCATGCTCAGTGGATTCAGTTGTAGATTTCGTGTCAGTTTCCGTGTCAGTTTCCGTGTCAGTTTCCGTGTCAGTTTCGCTTGTTTCTTCGCTGGTTACATTATCTTCAGTTCTTCCTCCATTTTCCTGGTTTTCATCTTTAAAAAAGAAATGGAACTTTTACGTTGTTTTAACTCAACTTTCTTTATTTCTGCATAATTACAAAATAATAATGTTACTACTGTTATTGTTATTATTGTTATTATTACACAGTGCCCATTAATAATCGATGTTAATTAACGGTAAATATGGTAGATATTTTTGAATAAGATAAAAGAGGTAAATAAATTTAATAAAAAATATTAATGTAATAAATATCAAAAACTGATTGCGTTAATTCTAATTCAACAAGTACTGTTGCAAAAATAAGTAAAAATGACATTAGTTGATTAAATATTATTAACTAAACAATTGAACACTTGGAATACTGATCATCCTTATTCATAAAACCCTCACCATCAGAGGTTCCTGTGCCACAAATTGAATTGTATTCCTTATGCAAAGCTTTGCTGAGAGTTTCATAATGCATTTGTAAGAAATAATTTTTATTTTTCTGTTTTGAAATAAAACATTCAATAAATATTTGAACACGGATAATTTATCATTTGCTACTTCATGTGAGACGAATTGTAATTTAAAGGATCTATTCTATACTGAGAAAAACCTTGACGCAATAGAAATCAGAAGGAACAACAAAAAAAAGGTGCACTTTTTCTCAAACATCAATCACTTCAAATGCAAGACGATACTGGGCAGGGTTGGAATTCGGGTGAATTTAGTCTTTGAAAATCTTGGTTATTGACAAAATAATGCATACCGTATTTTCACCTGTATAACACACGCTTTATACTCGATTTTACATACCTTGCATTTTACATACCCCCCTCTGCATGTTGTGCTCATATGCTATAAAAAAAAATAAATCCACATGAATTTGACTTCCGATCAACAAAAATTACAAATTCCATCGTTAGTAAATATGTTTTCTAGTTTTTTTTGTGAGAATGGGTTTCTTGATTGAATTTTATGATTGATTGAACCCTGGCAGTATTCAAGCGTCGTTTAAAGTACTTCCGTTTACGGCTTGTGGATGTGCAATCATTATCTCTAAATTATTCAACTGGCTAGAGAACTTCCACTTTTGGAAAATTTTAATTTTTGATATATTAATAGATAAACACTCGGGTGATGGTGAAATATGTGGTAAAAATTAAAATTAAAAAATTACTTCATGTATTTTTTACCAATAATTATTATTATTGCTGTTGAAAAACAGGTTTTAGTTTTTTTTCTGTTATGACAATACTTGTAGTGAAGGCACACGCAGACATCACATGCATTGTACCAAATATCTTCAACCTTTTAATGGGTTGGTTTTGCTACACAAACTCTTTGATAATTTCTCAAAAGCATGGAATTAAATATTTTGGCGATTAAATGTGGCAATATAAATTTAATTATTCTCTAATTATTTAATTACTTAATTTAATTATGCAGCAGTGTTATAACATTACACCCTCCTTAGATCTGTTCGTCCCGAACAGATACTCTTTGTCATGGGCAACCAAATGGTTTCATCTTCACTCTGGAGACGCAGTCACTAAGTTGATTCTTTTGTGTCAACTGTCTCCACAGCAGACCCTCACCACTAAAGTGCATCCTCTCAGCAATCGCTATTGTCCAGCCCGTGACCTCCTTCAACAAGGGAGGCCTAAGAATGCTCTGCCTGAAATCCACAGCAAATCCGAAACCCCGACACCTCCATTGAGTTTTGCTGACATCCTGCCTCTTCCAATATTCTAAAGTTGGGCTTTAAAATCTCCACCGGCAGAATCCCTGACAGACCATTTTCATCGCTTCATCGACACCCGGGTCTTCCGTAGTCCCACCGAAAGGTTCGTCCCGAACCTATGAATCAACGATTTCCGAAGGTCCATAGGCTCATGACTGTCGAGAATTTTGCTTTCTCAACTCATATCCGCAGATTCTGCCGCGCCCACAATCTCAGGCTATACAACCCCGAAATCCGCTGAACTGCCATTGTTCAACTCCACGTCAATATTCCGAACATCGTCATCCTCGCCCAGTTCTTCCACCGATTCCCCACTGCATGGAAGCGCCACTTTGATTCCCCCAAAGTGCTTCCATCAGCCCTTTCCTCTGTTTCCTTTTCAACCGAAACCAGCGAGGCAATCGGACACAGAACTGACTCATCGGCGACTATAGTGACTTCTTTGATGCTTCTCAGATTATTTTCCAGTCCAACAAGGTTGTCTCTGTTCTCACTAGGAACCGCTATTATTCCTCTGCCGGAACAACAGTTTCTTCAGCGGTCAGCGATATGATTTCATCCGGTTTCTTGAAAAGATTGATCTCCACAGGTGCAGCCAATTTATCCAACATCCTTCTAAATACTGGATCAATGAAGACGTAATCTATTGGGTCATGGCCATTCCCTACCAGCCATTACTCAAGGCGATCTCGCAGTTCCTTCACTTAGCCAGTCGGATCCAGATGTCTCTACCTCGGTTCGCGCCTCAACTCCCCTCGTCTCAGATCTTCAAGATGGCTTATTTTTTATCCCCTCGTTTTTTGGATACTCCTACACAGATACTCTTCTGATCCAACTTGTCCTTTGGATCCCACTCCTGACACCAAGGAAATAAACCGGGGGTCCGTAAACTTGAAAGGTTTTCTAGTAAGTTTATTGAGCAAGTATTCAGTGAATAGAACTGAATAATCGAGTTGAGAATTTGTGTGGAAAAAACCGTAAAATTTGTGGAAAATCGTGAGATTTTGGAATCTTGGGAGATAGTGTAAACTTAATTTAGTTCTGCATATGCAGATTAGTGCTCCATTTATGGTTCTTGAATATAAAACACTTATGGGACTTTTTATTATTCTGAAGTTTCTGCCATGGAGATGGTTAAGGTGGTTATAACAGTTGCCTGTGTCCATGAAATCAGTCATTGCTGAAAAACTTTATAGTGACTGAAATAAGTCATTTCTGAATTGTGCAACGTCATTTTTACACTTTTGAGTGTATTCAGTCCAATGCTTTTATTTAAATTCTAGAGATTCTGAGCCACCTCTATACAACATTTGATTGTACAATATTTTTATGCATAGAAACAAATCTGGGGTGAGAACTTTAATTTTAATTGGCACGCTTTTAAACATATTTGAAAAGTTATGCATCTTAAATACCAAGAGGGACTTCAGCCAGTGTTTGATTGGTTTCCAAGTCCAATAATTAATAACTTTAACCTTTAGGGGTTAAAATATACACCAAATGTTTCTTAAGATTTACTACATTTATAATATGTGACTTCTATATGTTAAGCAGAAGCCCATACAAAGTGGAATTGATTTACAAGTTATTTGACATCCTTTGAAGTATTCGCCCCACTTTCGTCTTACAAATTATTTTGCCTCAAAGGTGAACTTAAAGTTTAGATTCTAAACTCTAAACAGAATAGGAAGTTGATGCAAAGTTTAAAATGAAAAATAATTTTAAGGAAGAATTTTAGAGAACACAAGTATAAAAACACCGGGGCGATATTATCGGGTCAATCACAGCGCACATGAATGTTAATCAGTTGACTTTTAGACATCAGTTGAAGTTATAAAATAAATTAACTTCAAAGTGGTTCAAGATTTTATGTTGCATGCCTTTTCGTTGCCTTTGCCACATTTCTGGTGCCAGATGCTCCCACTGTTCTCGCAGAGAGAATGTCGAAGCCCATTGGCATACTTCAATATTAATGACGATATTGTGACTAACATTTCCTTGGCTGATCTTCATTGCAAAGCGACGGAAATTCGTTTTGAATTGTCAATCGCCAGGAAGCCGTTGAGCGACAGTTGTCCTGCTCCGCATGGCCACCCGCTTCTCTTTATGAATTTTGGGACTCACGAGGAAGCTCTCTTGATTTCAATTGATTTAAATTCGCAATTTTCTCATGTGCCACCATCCTCGCTTTCAACGGAATGCTTGTTAATATCCCTAGCCTTGTTTCCTTTGTTCCAATACCCACTGCTTTAAATCTGATTATAATTTGGGGTAAGTTTGACCAAAGCAAGCACGCTTTCTAGGATTAAGTTTGTCAAGCAAGCATTTTTTTGGACGAATACTTCGCTAATATTGAACTTGGTTCTCGCTGCTGCTCATTTGTCTATTTCCTTCGCTCTTGAAATAATCCTTAAACTTTCAAGCAGCAGTGCAAGACTTAGCTATTTTGTTAAGTTAACGACTTCGGTATTTGAACCACAATCACAACCTAGAGGCTCAGACAATCAGCCAATATCGAAGATGAAATATTTTTTTGATAATATTTAATTAATTAATTAATATTTTTTTTAATTTGCAAAATTTATTAATATTTATCAGTCAATTAATACATAATGATTACATTAAGAATATATTTAAGTGAATATTTTTTTTTTAATGTATGTATTGATGCGTGTTTTATAAATTCTTTTTCACACAAATCGTAAAAACTGCGTCCTGTATTAATCCGCATATTATATTCGTTTGCGTGTTATAATCGTGAAAATATGGTAATTGTTTCGCTTCTTGATAAACGAAAGGACCTCTCCGTCTTGATATTCTCTGTTATGGTTTGAGAGCTCAATATGTCTTAAGCGATTTATCAGAGAAATTGTACCCTCCATTTAACAACAAGGATCCATGGGAGAGGGTCAAGCATGACGTCATTTAAACTACAAGATTGAAGTGGTCTTGAAATTATGTATGGTCACACACGTGGCCACGTTTAATCAAACTCCGAATCATTAATATGGATAGTAATTTTCAGATAAAGCTATTCAATGACATTCTACATCGACAATCACTGGACAAAGAAACATGCATAGAACAGAATGTCTTTCTTTTTTGAATTAAAGTAATCCATCAAGACAAATACATTATTTACCTCTTGCGGTAGAGATGACATATTTTTTAAAATATCTTCTTGAACATTATTTCCAGCACCAACTGTGTACACAGGGACATTGTATATGAATGTCTCGGCTAATAATTCTTGAACTATATCCATATCCTTATTTTTATTCATTGTGGAATATTTGAATAAAAAATAAGCTTTTTTACTTTAAGAAATTCAACAAAATAGCATGAAAAATCAAACCTGGATTTCAGTGCCAGTAAAAATCATAACCGCACTTTTATACTCGAGGTCTTTGCTATAAACTCCACGTCTGTAAATCTGCGCCACAACCATGGCCAGAGCTCCGGCAAGATTGGATGGAGACAGGGAATAATCATTAACAGCATCATCAAGCATTTCACTGAGGCTCAGTCTCCTTCATTTGTTTGAGTTCAAATAATAAATCCAACAGTTATCTATTCAGCTGATGATGTCTTAAATCGAAATATGATAATGCGCTGCACCATTTTAAGTCTAGATTCATATTGTTGCAAT